>CAUYLG010065132.1:0-19646 GCA_963573385.1 Cacajao melanocephalus | reverse complement strand
AGTTCCCTCGCCCCGCGGCTTTCAGTCGCCATGTTGACCCCGCCGGAGCCAGTGCACAGTAGGGCCACTCCCCGAGCCGCTGCCCACGCAGGAACCGGCAGGCAGGCGACGTCCTGGGGAGCCTTTTTACCCCAGTGCCCGGACCGGGAAGGCCGGAGAGGCCTGCCAGAGCCATGCCCCAGGCTGCCGCGCTCCGGTCCCCTGCAGGCTCGGGCTGTACCTCGCCCCTGCTGCCGTTTTCCTCTCGCCCCCGTGCTGGCAGCTGGGCCCCTCGGGGGCTGGGCCGTGGGATCCTGGCCCGTTCCCAGCAGACAAGGAGCGAAAGGCCCGGGGGCTGTGCTTGCCCGCTCCGCCCCACGGGCTCCCTCAGGTTTTGGTCTCAGAGATAATATTGGAATGATGGAGAAGGAGACAGAAAGCAGAGTGAGCTTGAAGGTAAAAAAAAAAAACAAACTGCGCTTTTAATTCTGGCTGGGCCGCGCCGCTGAAGACGGGCTGGGTGGCGCCTCCAGGGCCGGGTGGCGCCTCCAGGGCTGGGCGCCGCTGCTCGTGTTCCCCACAGCCCTGCCTGGCTGCGGCCGCTTCAGGTGTTCTCAAAGAGACGGGACAGAATGGGGCTGGTTTTACTCATGATTTTGAAGTCGTCTTCTCCGGCTGTACCCCTTTCCTGGCTGTACCTCTTTCCCGGCTGTACCCCTCTTTCTGGTGTACCCCTCTCCTGGCTAGCTCACCAAAATGTAATATTGGGGTTCCAGTCTTTGGGGCCTCGGGCTCTGCAGCCACACCAGTACTCCTGAGCAGAGTCAGTGAGGTTCTGGAGGTCAGTGTCGGCCCACTAGGCCTTGGCCGTTGTGGTTGATGAAGAGGTTGAGCAGCTCTGGAATCCAGTCCTTGAAGACGAAGGCCAGCATCCCTGCTGCCAGCGCCAGGAAGAAGACGAGGCCGAGGAACACAGAGAAAAGCTGGAGCAGGAAGGTGTTCGATCTCCCGGAGGGCCCGATGCAGGACGCCTGCAGCTACCACAAACAGCCACACGGGGTCAGGGCCTCCCAGATCTCAGCGCTGAGATGTTGGCGACAGCGCCCTTGTCACCCAGGCCCAGAGGCCTGCAGCCAGGAACAGGGCTCCCAGCACCCAGAAGACAATGTTGAAGCCAAACAGGAAGTATTTCCGGCAGCAGCCGACGGCGGGTTCCTGGAAATGCTGGTGCTTGCCGGGCATGGTGAGCGGCCACCCGCCAAGCGGAGCCGGGAGCCGGGCCCAGCGCCCCGCGGGCCGCCCTGGGCTGGATCTGGGAGGCCCTGACCCCGTGTGGCTGTTTGTGGTAGCTGCAGGCGTCCTGCATCGGGCCCTCCGGGAGATCGAACACCTTCCTGCTCCAGTTTTTCTATGTGTTCTTGGGCCTCGTCTTCTTCCTGGCTCTGGCAGCAGGGATGCTGGCCTTTGTCTTCAAGGACTGGATTCCAGAGCAGCTCAACCTCTTCATCAGCCACAACGCCAAGGCCCAGTGGGCCGACACTGACCTCCAGAACCTCATTAACTCTGCTCAGGAGTACTGGTGTGACTGCAGAGCCCGAGGCCCCAAAGACTGGAACCCCAATATTACAAAACCATATAAAAGGGATTGTCTAAATAAACCATTTTTTCCTTTAGGGCATGCTAGATTTTAGTAGATATTTATATCATTTTGAAATGTTTTTGCTGAAAACAATTTAGTGAAACTTTTATCTTGAATTTATTTCCTGAAGCTGTACCAGAAGCTTTGGTAGAATTTTTTCATGTTTTCTGCTTAAAATAATTTTTAGCATAAGTATATTAAAAAGAATTAAAAAATTAAAAGCACTTATCGTAAAAAGGGAAAAAAAACTCACCAAAAAGGTTATTTTAAATATAGTTGGCTGATCATGAAAAATATCCATTATAGTACATTCAAAATAGTCCAAGTTACCTTTGTTTTTAAACATCTGGCAAAAAAAAAAAAAAAAAAAAAAGCAGCTACTTCTCTGGAGAAAGACAGAGGTTTCCTATAAATTTCTACAGGGTATGAAATATTTGCCAAGCCAGTTTGTAGGCTATCCCATGTGACAGGTACCAAGCGTTTCTACCAGTTACAGCAAGGATTAGAAGACTTAGGTGGGGTGTTCTTGATGCTAGGATCTACTTCCCTGGGAAGTAGAAAAGATGAAGCGAAGCAGCTTATAGATATTGAGAAGGTAAATACGTTTGGAGTCTAAAAGAGAGGAATTTTAGAATTGAGGATCCTGAAGGATTGCTAGGTTTAAAAAGAGCTGCAGCTGGCCTGTGCAGTGGCACATGTCTGTAATCCCAGCACTTTGGGAGGCAGTGGTGGGTGGATCATGAGGTCAGGAGATCAAGACCATCCTAGTTAACAGAGTGAAACCCTGTTTCTACTAAAAATAAATTAGCCAAGCCTGGTGGCACACACCTGTAGTCCCAGCTACTTGGGAGGCTGAGACAAGAGAATCACTTGAATTCGGGAGGCAGAGGTTGCAATGAGCTGAGATCCTGACACTGCACTCCAGCCTGGGTGACAGAGGAAGACTTCCTTTCAAAAAAAAAAAAAAGAGCTGCAGTTGTTATAGGGTATCTGAAAAGAAATGTACCCAAGAAGAGTATTTTAATTTCTGGACATTATTTTTAAAAGGCTCTTATAATTCATGGAAACTATTTGCATTGTATTACAAATTCCATATTTATAATATGTTTTAGACAAAATCATGACTACCCTTATCCTCATACATCACATAGCCCCTAATCCAATGCATCTCTCAAGTGCATTTCTCAGATGAGAACATGGATGACATATTCTGTGACTCTTTCCCGCTTTATACATTTCTTTATTTCACTTTATCCAGGAATAGGATTATAGGATTATGCTTTGCTCTTTTCTTTTAATGACCTTGCTCCTCTATTACCAATTTATAGATGAGGTGTCCAACATAAGTCTGACTCTTTTTCCTTTGTAATTTACATTTTCCCATTTTCTTTTTGTGTTATTTACCTTTTTTTTTTAACTTTTCCCTAGGAATTCACTCATTTTACTAGGATAGGGCTATATATGTGTATTTTATAGTCAGTCCTCACAAGAATTTAATGAGCAATAGATTAACCTTTAAATATCAGATTTTGTTTAGCTTAAATAAATTATATTATATCTTTAATGTTGTCTTTCTTCCATTCAGAATCACCAAACTCAGTCCCACACATTTTCTCTCCTGCAGTTGTCCAATACAATGTTCTTGTCTCCATCTATTCTATTTTCTCCTTTTCAGCATTTCTCCAATTTTTCCCCAGTTGATTTCTTGGTTAATTCCTCAGGTCTCTTTTGCTT
This sequence comes from Cacajao melanocephalus, assembly GCA_963573385.1. Classification (NCBI taxonomy): domain Eukaryota; kingdom Metazoa; phylum Chordata; class Mammalia; order Primates; family Pitheciidae; genus Cacajao; species Cacajao melanocephalus. Next base: position 16,294 of record CAUYLG010065132.1, on the reverse strand, counting down.
TTCTTAATGAAGTATTTAGCTTTGATGGTTTCCTTTTGCACTTTGAGAAATCCCTTGCACAGAGCGTTTTTCAAAACATCAGTTGATGTAGCGGTGGCCTTCATTTTATGAATGCTTTGTAAAACTTAGATTAATTTTTTATCATTGTTTTTACCTTGTTTTTGAAATTCCATAACACATAGACATGTTTAAATATAAACACACATACACATACATATTTATATATACATATATGTGTTTCCTGAGAGTGTTGTTCTTAGAGTTCCATCTGACATTCACATCTGTGACTGTTGGGCCCCCTCACATGGGCTTTTCCCTATTGCTCTTGGTTAAGGTTTACTAATCATCACCTTACTAGTTCTCTCTTGAAGTACAAGAAATAAATTTCCCTGGTTTCATGTTTCCTGAGCTTTTTACAGCCTCAGGAGTAGAAAACCCACAGACACCTCTTTATCTACTCATCCGTTCCTTGGATGTCAGAGAAATACGTTTTCTCAATAGCCAATGTCTACTTTTCAATTTGAGTGGTCATTGAGTCTTTTGGATCCAGTGTCATTGCAGATTGCACAATCTACCTGTCATGTTTTCTGCTTCCTAGGAGATGACAACATTGAGGACCAGCTCTCTCTGTCTGGTTTCTTTTAGAAACTGGGAATGAAGCTACTTTAAAGCCCAAACCTGGCACCTGCTTGTCTCAGAGTAAGTAGTTTGAGTCAGAAGTAGAGGTGAGATGATTATTTTATTCAAGAATCTTTTTATTTGCTTTGTAATGATCCTTTAACATAATGTCTGGAAAAATAATCCCTTCCCTTGCAAGATGTCTCTACATATTTTGCTGTGATTTTAGGAATACTAGGAGTAATAAAAGTTGGGCATCTGGATATTGTAAATGAGAAATGGATCTACAAATTTTGTGGAAACATTGAATTATGTGATGTAATTTAGGTTAGAGACAATTTTTTAATGAGAAAAATATTTCAGTGATTTACAAGGCTTTTTACCAAGGTTATTGGTTTGTCCCAGGGACTACAACTGCAACTAACAGGTTAGTTGACAGATGCACCAAACTTTGGCCCTAGTTTCCAGGTCCAAATACACTGATGTAAATGTTAAATCTCTAGTGACAAAAGGTAATCCCAATCCCTCATCCCTTCAGTCTGTGATTATTTTTAACAACCAAGTATGCATGTGAGTATCAAAGCATCAGGCCAGAGATCCTCTTCTTTCATGAATTACTGGTCTTCTCCTGGAATTCTAAACTTGAACTTTGAGAATCTTACCTATGCCATTAATACAGGTGCCATAAAGAGAGTATGATTTTCATCATCAATTTGACAAAATCTTCCTTACCAAAAGCATGCACTCTTAATAGCACACTTGTGTTGAAAGTTTCATGGGCCAATAATAATAATAATAAATCAACAAATAAAGAAATCTTTCGGGCTAAAAAAAGGAGAAAAACTATGTTACTGTTTCTATGAATGTATTATATTTTTAAAACTAGGATATTTAAATTGATATAGTACAGAATAAAATGTGAATTTATTAGTAACTTAAAAGTTTTTATCTTTCACTGTGAGGAAGTAGAAAGAATGTCAAAATCTTTGAATTGCCAGAGATTTTAAGTACACATCTTCCATATGAGCAGTAACTTTGTCCCACATTACCATTAAGTACTTTTTTTGGTTGGTAATCAAAGTAAATGAAGATTCTGTCAAGCATTAACTAGAGATAAGAAAAACTTAATTTCTGGCTGGGCCTGGTGGCTCAGGCCTGTAATCCCTGCGTTTTGGGAGGCCGAGGTGGACAGATCACCTGAGATCAAGATTTCCATACCAACCTGGCCAGTATGGTGAAACTCCGTGTCTACTGAAAGAATACCAAAAAATTATCCAGGCCTGATGTGGGTGCCTGTAATTCCAGCTACTCAGGAGGCTGAGGCAGGAGAATTGCTTGAACCCAAGAGGCGGAATTTACAGTGAGCCACTGCACAAAAAAACAAAAACCAAACCAAACAAACAAAAACCTGAATTTCCAGATAAAAAAAAAAAGAGAATTCCAGGAACCTAATATCTTCCTTTGGTACTTCCGCAGTTTGGTAGTAAATAAAAAGCTCTTTTCTTTTTGGGCTATAGAAATATTATTTCACAAAAATTATATTTAGATTGCTCTAATAGGTTTGTTTATATTTGATCATTCTTTAGGTGTATATAAGTTCACATTTTGGCTAACACATTGTGGCTAAATATATTTCTTATATTTCATGCATTATGTAATTGAGATATTTCCGTTTCCAGTTTATTTTTATGACTATTACATAAGTAAATGATACTGAGAAGTACATGTGAAAACTCATTACTTTTACACACTGTGATATCTTCCTCTAAAGTCTCTTTTGGGGTGTTTAGTGAAAAGGTTTCTGGTTTTTGTTATTTAGATGATGAAATCAGTATCTTGGATAACTAAGTTATATATTCTTTTATTTTTTATAATTTCACACAAGCATTCATTCTTCTCTAATAAAACATTTCTTACAAAGAAAGCTATACATTTTATGAGACTTCATTGTTATTCCATAATTGATTGAAATCTATAAGTTTAGGTTTAGACCTTTTGCATATTTAATTTTTTTCAATTTTATATAGTTATAAAAATATTATGAAACAAAATTTGAAGATGGAAACTTATAATTTTATACATTTTTGAATTGCCAGGTAATAGAATTCTTATGGGGCAAACTAATAATTTTCAGGTACCTTCGTGACAGAGATGAGACGAATTTCTCTTTCTTGGTAAACACTGAAACATTAATTTGCTAGCTCTTCTTGAAACTCTGCTTTTAATATCTTAAAGTCCTCTTTGTCTTAAGTCTTAGTCCAGGCTTATGTTCAAAGTTATGCTGAGATAACTTTGTAAAAGAGATATCTTCAAATAGCGTATATTCTCAGTGGTGCCACAAAGTTCTATCTGCCTTAAGATTTTCGATTTCTACTCTAGCACAGTTAATAAGATTTCTACTACAGGAGACATCTGTTAAAAATTAACTTTTGTGGATGTATTAATTGAGTAGAGGTAATTTAAACTATCTGAACATTATCAGAAAATTAAGTAGGATGTATTCACAATATATTCTATGGTCCTTATTTATATTTCCCTTTGATTAGTTTTTCAACTGCAGTTATCAGTAAAATGACATTATATTGCTAAGTAGATGCTCAGTTCATAATAAAGCAATTATCACACTCTACTTGACAACTGACAATTGTAAAGCAGTTAACTATTGTAGATTGATGTAATGTTCTGTCATGTTTGTGCCATCAAAGGCATAAATAAAGAGAAGTTCAAGCTTAATGAATAGTGTAACAGAATGAGTGGTAATATTAATAGACTTTTGCAGAGTATAGGTAATATCTGGAAAACTGCCTTTGGGAGAATGAATAAAGAGTAAGTTTAAAAGAGGAAAAATCATAATAAAAGTGTCACCTTTCTTAATAAAATACAAAATGATTCATGCCATTGGCTAAGATTTTATTTTCCAACTTAGCAAAATGACTGCACCTTACTAATCAAAAAGTGGATAAATTTGCTAACAGTCATCTGAGTCTCTATATGGTAAATATTTTCATATAATTCTAATTTTGACATTACTGTAGAATTTTGGAGGGTATATGGATTTAAAAAGAAATTCATATTGTTGAGAAAAATCTCTTCATTTACATAGATCATAGAATTTTTGTCCTGAAATGATCCCAGAAATTATTTAGGTGCATAATTTTAGATGTGAGAGCATAGAAACAAGAAGAGGTTAAGTAACATATTTGAAATTATAAAAACAAGCTAATGATGGATAGTATTGGGAATTGATTTTCTGTCTGCAGATCTCATCAAATGTGTTTTATATAGTTCAACAATATTTTTCCAAATTCTTCATTAGGAAGAGACAAAAGATACTGGAAAATGAGAGTTATATCTAATAAAGTAAATTGATCTGAGGTCAAGTTAAAAATCAGTCTTAGAGGAATTAGTTTGCTTGATTTGTAGGAGTCTATATTAAGCTGTTGATTTCTTAGTGATATAATGAATGGAAAAAATATTATGGTTACACAGCGCATTAGAAAATAGCAAGCCCTTGATTATTTGCAGATTCTACAAAATTGTCTAAATATAAGAAATTTATAAAATTTAGAGCATGATTTATTTTAGGAAAAATTTCATTGTTTTATTTTAAGACATATTTATCATCCAGAAATTGAGTTTTATAGGTAACTTAAATCATCTTAACATCTGAAAGAGTGTGGAATATTTAGTGTTCCAAAACCTTTCTGAAATGATCGCATTTTTTTGTCATCTTTAGTTACCCTCATTGGAGCCATTAAGTACAATTCAAACTTTTATACATCTGGTACCTAAACTTGTTACTTGGTTTTTTACTTATTTTCACAACAGAGCCCTTACAGATTTCATTTAAGATGTGTTTATTTCTAGAAACAAATACTTTTAGCAAAAAAAAAAATTGCTAATTTTTGGACAGTTTTATATAGGGTTACGCTGTCCAGTGTTGTTCTTTTTGCTCCTGAAAAATACCAGCCCTGTCACATTTATTGCAACTGAGAAATTTCTACTCATTTTTTAAAGCTTAGCACATATGTTCCTACCTTTATGGGTGCTCCTCAACTATGTAGGTAGGGTAAATTTTTCTTCTTCTGCTGTCCCTGGCTCCACAGTGCTTAGGTCATGCTATTGGTGTAACACTTATAACACTGTGTTGTTACAGCTGCTTTGTATCTTAGCTGAACTGACATCATGAAATTAAATTCCATGTTACGGAAATGGATTTCGAAGTATTCTGTATTTTATCATTCAAAAAAATAACATTTATTTTCAAGTTAAAATTTCAAAATATATGCTTTTTCAACAGATAGTGCAGGAAATATTAGAAACCCATTTCCAAAAAAGGAATTTAAAAGATTATGGTCTATATACCTGGCACCATAAACTCAAAATTATTCAGAATTGATTATAGCCTGAAATGTAAAATCTGAAACTACAGAACTTCCAAAAGAAAACATATCAAAAAAAGGCATTTTGATCTTGTATTTCCCCCCAAAACATTTGTTATATATGACAACAACCACACGATTCATTAAAAAAAAAATGAGAAATTTGAATTATTCAAAGATAAGAACATTGGCTCTTTGAAAGATAGTTTTAAGAGAATAAAAAGACAAATTACCACATATAGGAAAATATTTTGAAATTATATATACAAAAATTAAATGCGAAACATAATATTTTATATATGAAATTTAATAGTGTTTGATATTTTTATTCATAATATATAAAGAATTCTTAAAACTCAGAAAACAAAGAAAAATAAAAATGGCCACAATATTTAAACAGGTGCTCCACCAAAGAAGATGTACAAAATTCAAATACACAGATTAAGATTAAGTAAATTAATACACAATGAAATACAGTTACAGGTACAGTAGAATAAATGAAATTTAAAAGTTTGACACTGATATGCATTGGTGATTATTTGGATGAACTAGAAGTTTCATGATTCATGATAAATAGCAGTTTGACAGTTCAGTAAATATGTAAATTTATATCTCCAGTATGATCCAGTCATTTTATTTTTATATATATTTTTCCAAAACAAGAACAAATGTCTATGAAAGGTCTTTTATGAGAAGGCCCTATTCCAGTTTTATTTGTAATAGTTCCAAATAAGAAACAACCCAAATGTCTTTCAGCAGGTAAGTGATGAAATATACAGTGTCAACAATTGTTCATTCATATAATATTAATAAATCAGCTGCTGAAAAACTGAAGAACAGATGAAGCTCAAAATGATTATGGTGTGTAAAGTAAGCCAGAGAAATACAAGTTTCTGTTTGGAACTATTACAAACCAAACTGATGAGAGCCTTCATATAAAATAAAACCTGGATACCATATGATTCCATTTATGTACAACTCTAGAAAATGCAAACTCATGTACAATGAGTGACGGATGATCCGTTTGGTGACAAGTAGTGGTAGAGATTGCCAAGAAACAAACAAACTTTGGGGGGTAACAAATATATTAATTATCCTGTTTATAATAATGGTTTCATGAGTTTTTTTTTGTGTGTGCGTGTGTGTGTGTGTGTGTGTGTGTATGAAGTTATCAAGATTTAGCCTTTAATTATGTGCAGTTCAAGTTTTATGTGTTTTGTGTCGTTACAGCTGCTAAAATCAAGAAAACAAAATAAGATGAAAATAAGATAAAAATAATTTTCAAGAAAAGTGTAAAGATTAATTTGTATTATTCTAAGGGTCTGAGTGAATATGCTACTAAGTAGCTTTATGAGCTCATATATGTATATATATAAAATAAATGCCTTTTCAACACAAATATTCATATATATTTTCATATACATATATCAAAAAAGATGACAGGAACTGTTATTAAAACATATAGCAACAAGGATTCAAACATGTACTTTTGGTAGTATTGTTTGTTTCATTTTTGTGTTATTTGACTTTGTTCTTGGTCTCAATATAAATAGCACAAAATATTTTAAATATTACATGCATAACTGAAATTTATATAAATTGCTAAAACTATACATATGAGATTCATATTTTTCAGAAATCTCAACTATAAATCACACATGATTTATAAAGCTATTTAGTAGCTTCTTCACTCACAAACTGTTAGAATAATATAAATTTATCTTTACACTTTTTTTGAAAATAACTTTATTTTCTTTTTCTTGACTTTCACAGCTGTAAAGACACAAAACAAACTGCATAATCATTAACTGCACATAGTTAAAGGGTAAATCTTGATAAATTTATACACACACACACGTGCATGCACACACATTCATGAACCCACCACCCTAAACAAGATAATAAATATATTCTTTTTGTCTCTTTGCAATTCCTAACACCACTCCTCAACAAAGAGATAACTGTCACTCATTCAAGTTTATCTGCACACTTGAATAAAGTAATGAAAGGTTGTGATTTCTGAAATCACAAATTCATTTTATATCATTTTCCATAGTACAAGCATTTGAACAGTGCTAACTTAAATATTTTGGCCATTTGTATTAATCTTTGTTTTCTTATACTGAGTTTTAAGAGTTGTTTATATATTCTGGATACAATTCTTTATCACAAATATTACATGTATATTGTGATTATCCATATATAATATATATGATTTATATATATTCTCCATATATAATATATGATTTGTATATATTGTTTAATATATACACATGAGTCGTAATACTATAGACATATATACATATTTCCAAGTTAGTATTTGGCAATGGTGCTTTGCCAAGATGTCAAAGTGCTGCTAGTTGAAGTGATTCCAAATTATGACTTCTAAATAAAGACTTAATTAACAGTGCCTGTCATAAACTCAATATATTTCCACTTCTTAGAATTCAATATATGTTAGACTAGACAATAGATCAATGCACTGCATTCTTAATAATAAATCAGTTAATGGTGAATAAAAGAAATCCATTCACCCAGTAAATAGTCTATCAAAAGGGATGACAGGAACTGTCACTAAAACAGATTATATAATAATAAGAGTTCAAACATGTACTTTTGGGTATATTGTTTTATTTTGTATTGTTGTTGGACTTTATTCTTGGTCTTGATGTAAATAACATAAAATAATTTAATGTGAGATTACTTACTTAAAAATTATATATAATTTGACATCTTTTATGTAAATACCTGCACAGTTGAATAAGGTAATAGAAGGTTGTAATATCTGTGATCACAAATCCATTTTATATCATTTTTAACTTGCAACAGTAAGTGAAGAGTCTAAATACTGAGTTGTCAAATAAAAATAATGTATGCTTCTTGAATAACTGAAGCTGGCCTGAAAAGCAAGTAGATAAGCAAAAGATTACAATGTTATGTAGTGAGTTCTTTACAACTGTATATAGAAATGAGTAGGAATGGCAGGAAAGCAAAATGGGGGAAAAAGCATTACATATGGTAATAAAGGCCAACTTTAAATTTTATCTGTGACACCTAATGACTGTAACTTCAAGGAAAAATATAATTTTCTTTATTCTTAGCTTCCCCATTAAAAAGTTGGAATAAAAGAAGTCATTTCAAATAACTGTAAGCACTAAATTGAGCAATGGTTTTGGCTTTACATGGCACAAAAGCAGACACAAAGCAAGTATAATTACTAACTATACAGTTGATTTTGAACCTGAATCTAAATAGAAGAAGTACAGTGAGATAAAAATTACTTTGTCTGAATGTTTCAAAGAAAATGTTTACAAAGATGTAACTTTCTATTGAAACCGATTCTTCCTAATAGTGGTTTTAAATTTTAGCTAGGAAGAAAATGTCTGTATTGGCGAACAAGCTAATCATGCCCATTCTCACCATTACTATTCATGACTGTAATCTCATGGTAGTCCCCGACATTGCAATAAAGCAACAAAGTGAAATAAAAGAAAATTTTGAATATAAGAAAAGTTTACTTTGTTGTAGATTGGATAATTATTTAGAAACTTCTGAGACATCTACAAATTATGAGAATCAATAAATGAATTTATCAAAGACATAAAAGAGAAAATCAGTATACACTGTTATGTGTATTTTTGTATACTAGGCATATACAATAGGAATATTAAATACAAGTTCAATTTATTTTGCATCATTATATATAAAATGCTTAGGAATATATTTAACAAATGTGTCAAAAATACATAATACTCCTGAAAAAATGAAAGAAGACATGAAAGCCATTTGATATAATTCATGAATTGGAACGTTCAGTGTTGTTAAAAAATCAGTTTTATACAAGTTGATCTGTAAGTTTAATGCAGTATCAATCATAATTATTGTAGCTTTATTTGTTTTTTTTAAAGATAGGCAAGGTTATTCTAAATATACATGGAAGTCAAAGGATCTAATACGTCCAGAACAATTTGGAGGGAGAAAAGGAAACTTGGAGATCATATATTATCTGATTTACTTATCATAAAGCTACAATAAATAAAGCCATTCAAATCAGCCTCAGCATAGACCTTCAGATCAATGCAAAAAAAGAAGTTGAGTAGACCCATCCATACATTTTCAACTATTTTTAACAATGTTACTAATTTAATAGCGAAAGAATAAGCTTTAACAAATATCAATGAAACAACTCTACTTCAAAACAGAAAAATAAATAATTCTCAACAATTACCACTCAGCACTTACAAAAATTTAACTATGAATGTGTCATTCTAAAAGTATAAAATTTACTTTTGAAAAATACAAGAAATATTTGTAATCTTGGAGTAGGGAAAAAAAGTAGATAGTTCCCCAAATGTACAACTTTTGAAAAGGCATTCTAAGGACTGGGAGTCAAACAGAATGTATAATGAACTCTTACAAAACAATAATAAGGCAAGCAACCCTTTCTTCAGAAAGTCTTATTATTGTAATATCAATCATAATTAATGTAGCTTCATTTGTTTTTTTAAAGATAGACAAGGTTATTCTAAATATATATGGAACTCAAAGGATCTAATATGTCCAGAACAATTTGGAGGGAAAGAGTCTTACTAGCTTGTCTTATTATTGTTTTGTAAGAGTTCATTATACATTGTTTGGCTCCCAGTCTTTAGAATAATAAGACTTTCTGAAGGGAAAGTCAATAATAAGACTTTCTGAAGAGACAGACAGAAAATTGGAGCATATGTTATATAAGAGAAGATATACAAATGCTCAATAGGTTTGCAAAAATTCCTCTTTAGTCTCCAGGAACTGGAAATTAATATTTAGATATTAAGACACTAAAGTGGTTGAATTAAAAAGACCGAATGGCCGGGCCTGTAGCTCACACCTGTAATCCCAGCACTTCGGGTGGTTGAGGCAGGTGGATTGCTTGAGCTCTGGAATTTGAGAACAGCCTAGGCAACGTGGCAAAACTCAACTCTACAAAAATATAAAAATTAGCCAGGCTTGGTGTCATGTGTCTGTAGTCCCAGCTACTTGGGGTACTGAGGCAGGAGGATTACTTAAACTTGGGATGCCCAGGAAGCTGTAGTGAGCTGAGCTTGTACCACTGCACTCTAGCCTGTGTGACAAAGTGAAACATTGTCTCAAAAAAAAAAAAAAAAAGGACTGAAAGACTGACTATACCAGGTTTGCTGAGGATAATGAGCTGCTGGAATACATGTGCATTGCTTGTCAGATTGCAAAATGATAAAATCATTTTGAAAAACAGTATTTAAATGAATTTATTATTTGACTCACTAGTTCGCTCTCAGGTATTTACTGAAGAGAAATAAAAATTTATGTTCACAAAAGAAATTACATGAAATGTTTAGAGCAGTGTTTTCAATAACATTCCAATTCTAAAAATTGCCCCAATGTCCATTAATAAATGAATGGCTAAATAGTTTATGGTATATCAATTCAATGAAGTATTACACAGCCATGGAAGGGGGGACAACCACTAGTAAATGAAACATAGTAGAAGAGGAATCACAAATCATGCTAAATGCAAATGTTGTGATACAAAAATGTCCCTACAATAAGATGCTACTTCCGTATAATTATAGAAAAGTGAAATTTATTTATGGCCACAGAATGCATATGAGACTGGATGGGAAGATGTGTGTAAAGGAGTTGACAACTGCGATACACCATGTAGAAACATTTTGCATTTTAGATATATCTTATCTCTTGATTGCAGCAGTAGTGATAGGGATGTACATATTAATCACAACTTACCTATATGTATACTTAAAATATGTACATTTTAATGTCTGTAAATTTTATCTCAAAAAGTTTATTTCAAAACGATTTAATTCAGTAAAGTTTAATACTTTAATCACATATCTCTTCCACTCCACAAGCAGTGGTTCAGTAGATTCTTGGATACCTATAAGGGATGTCTGAGTAGATATGGATCCAAATACTTGCTTCTTACTATATTCCTCTTTCAAAACTTACATTCCTTAGAATTAGGTCGGAGAACAGAAATGCATAATTAGCTACCACTCAGAAAGACAGAAATATTTTTGGCCTCACTCAGTTTAGATCTAACATTGCCTGTTGATGGTAACTTCTGCTTACATGACCACTTCATATAAATGATGTTTCTTTTCCTTTGGGATGGTGCCTAGCTTCTCTTCCATCTCTTTGTCACAGAACATCCTCTCAGAGGCACAACTATTACTCCTTTTCCCCTTAGCCAGCTAGGCTGATGCCCCAACACCATCCCTGTAGTCGCTGTCCCATCTCTTGATTATGGAGCTTTCAAAACAGCATCAGGGCTCTTACCCATTCTCTAACTTCCATGCTGCTTCTTGTTGAGACATGGCATTTAATGGGTCCTTCTTCTTCATTGTCTGAGATTTTTACAGATCTAGAATGATTGACATGCTGTTTATAGCCTTTCCAGGAACCCAGTACCTTGGGTTCTTCAGGCCCTTCTGTCTCAGAATAATCTAGTCAATAAATACTTACAAGTCTTTATACCTCCCCAAAGAGCCAGTGTTCCCCTAAGCTGTAAGGGACCTATGCCATGTTCTTCCAAGAATTCCTCCATTATGTTCTACTTTATTCTGGTGACTACACATGGCGAGCGTGTAAGTTCTACAGCTCAGCAGCCTTTCAGGGAAAGAGATGTCAGTATTTCCTTTCTGAAGATGATCTCAGTCTCCACTCACAGAGTATTTTAGAGCCTCCTCTCCTATTTGAGCACCCTCCCCCTCTTTCTCTCACATAAGGAAAAGGAGTAACTTGTCAAAATTAATACTGTATAGTATGGAAGTAAATAAATACTTTTCTTGTTTTAACCCTAAGTTATTTTCATTTATAAACTAGAGCTCTATGGTGGTGGTGAAGGATTGAATAGTAACCAGATATTTCTGCTGCTTCCAAATAAAGTCTGAGGAATTTATAATGGTTCATTGAGATCTCTTCTTATCTCTTTTCATCTTTTGAGGAATTTATATTTTGTGTCATTGTATAAAGTTCCTTTCAACCTGTCACAGTGCTTGTTATTTTTGTGTACATAATTGTTTTAACTTTTAAAGTGTAAATGTTAGACATAAACCTGTATACAAAGTTCAACTAGGTAGGCATTTTGTAAAAAATGCTTAACTTTTGATTTTCAAGGGCAGTTCTTTTTTTATAGGAAACAGAGTAATTTCTAGCATTGACTACTAATATCAATCAATAATATAGAAGCATCAAGTGATTTTAAATTTATTGCTTTCAGTAATTCTTAAATATTTCATTTTATAGAGTTGAGAATCTTAAAAACTCTACTGTGCATAATATTTTTTTATATTCAAGGTCAATGGATTTATTCACCTCTTAAAATCCTTTGAATCATGGTCTCCAGTTAAAACCTATGGCCTAGAAATTATGTCTGAATCAAAGTAAAAATGCATAATATAATATACAACTTCAAACCACTAAAAATTGGGACTAGTCTTACACCCTATCCTTCATTAGAGATTATCACTGTATGGAGATCATATCTCTTACCTCATAAGATTTTCACATCTTAGCTCATTTTTTATAACCTCTGTATTCCACTCATAGAAATTCGATTATAAAGCTAATTTCAAACACACAGTTTCAGGTACAAGCATCATGCAGAATTTAAGTAACTCTTCAAAGACTGCTACTTGATGGATCACACTGGTTTTATTATAGCTGAAATATTATAATAAAATAATTTTAGTTGGGTTGTTCTTTTGAACAAATGGAGAAAAAAATATGTAGCAATTCATGCCTCTGTGGCAATTTTGGTATGGAATCTTAATATTTCTTTATGTGTTGCACATTTATAAAAAATACATTACTTTTTATTCATGAATAAACAAACATACAAGGCTGAAAATTAGAATTGTGAAAGCTTTGTGTACTTTTAAGTGTACTTTTCAGTCATAAAATATATGAGTTTCCTAGAAAATTTTATACTTTGGTTTGGTTTGCCTTGATATGTTATCCTGTTAAAGAAACATTATACTTTTATATCATACACAGAAACAATTTGATTAGAAAATTTATGGGATTTTGTGAATTCAGTCCAACAATGAGATACTATATTTGAAAACCTTTATCAGATCTGAAACAAGGGCTTTATTATGGGTGATCTCAAACATAGTACAAATCAGCTATGTTTTTTATTCCTGTAATCACCTAATTCCAGAAAAAAATGGTTTGTGTTTTATGTTACCTCGTTAAATTGTTCATGTCAGGAAAAGAGTCCACACAGAAATTCAGTACGTATTACTAGACGCTTCATCACACCTAATAAAATACTTGTATCTAGTTGGGACCAGGAAGGAGGAGGAAAAAAAAGATTTGCTTTTATCAAATATCTTTTAATGTCAGCTTCTGTACTTAATGCTATTACGTAGGCTTGTGATAGAGTTAACTGTGTGACCCTGTGTAATTGAGACATCCCCCATTAAAAATCATGTGTTAAACATAAATACTATAAGCATTTCCTACTGAAGCTCAAGTAAAATGGCAGTAAAAAAGACCGGGAAAATGTACAAAACTACAGAATCAAAATTCAGGAAGAAAGGACAATTAGACAACAGTGTCAGTAAAAAATAAAAATAAATTAAAAAGACTTTGGAAGAAGAAATACAAAGAGCTATAACTGTTTTAGCCAGGTGGAAGAGACTGAAAATGTGTCTGCCATGGGGAAAAAGTGTAAGAAGCAAGTTAAATTTTGGCATAGTAATTGGTTAGAAAATATCTGAAGTTCATATTTATGAACTCATTCATCTACAAAACCACAAGAGAGTTGAAAGTGATTGTGTCGGCCGGGCGCAGTGGCTCATGCCTGTAATCCAAACACTTTGGAGGCCAAGGTGGGCGGATCACCTGAGGTCGGGAGTTCAAGACCAGTCTGACCAACATGGTGAAACCCCATCTTAAAGAGAAAAAACAAAATTTTTAATTATTTAAAGAATTTAAATAAAAAAATAAAGAAAGTGATTGTGTCTCTAGCCTTTTGGGGTTGGCAAGGGGTAGGGCAGGCAACTACATAAACCTAGAAGTACTATTACATTTTGAAAGCATATTTGTGTACTCTATAGACAAAAATGTTTAAAAATTCAGATAAAAACATGACTACAGATGGATTTTTTTACTCAGTTTAAAGTAGTTTCTACCCCTTCATAGAATATCCAACATTAGTAAATATACAGTAATAAGTATACAAACGAGTAAGTGGGTGCTATCTCAAAGCAATCCTTATAACTTTCTGGTAAAGAAATAGTGACTACAGAAAGGCATCCATTCTAATGTCACACAGTCAGGATGGATGTAAATAAAAAATCCTGACTTGTTTCACTCTACGGAGTTATTTGGTATCTATAGAATGCTAGGTATTTTTTATTGAGAAATAAAGGAGATATAAATAGGTATGAAGAAATAAAAAACATGTTTTTATTGTCCCCCAAAAGCAGAAAAAAATTTCGTGTCAGCAACAATTATTCAGAATTGATGAACACAAATTAGACTGTATATGGCAAAATGAAAAATAATATCTATATTCTATACAGATGTATCACAGTAGTATTGAGTAGTCAGATCATTGAAATACTCACATTAAAAGAATTGTAGGCACAAAACAATATTGTCCCAGGTAACACTCCTCAACCTAGGATGCACACACATTATAAAAAGTTGCATAAATAAGCACAGCTAGTGGAAGGGAACCATCTTTCATATACTCAAATTTCATAAACACTGAATGTATTCTGCCTGAACTGAGAGAATGCTTTTGTTGAGGTAACATGTCAAATCATACATCTTACCTTTTCTATCTGCATTACCCATCCCCACATTCAAAAAAAGGAAGTCATCTTTCTCACTCATCCGTAATTTCCCTACTGTGCATTGCCCCAGATTTTAAAATGCTCTACCCATTGACAGACCACAGTTTTGAGAAAATTGAAGCTTATAAAAGGGAAAAAGCCTGCTTTAAGAAAGAGAATACAAAATGGCAAGTAGAAAATTAGGTATGAAAGTAAATATTTATTTAACATAAGAAAATGTATCATAAGTAATTGCTAGTGCATTGCAGTTCAGGTCTATTTCTTACTAAATTGCTTTAGGTTATTTACCAGAACTACTTACATAGAAATGCTTCTTACTTGCAATTTGTCTTCACTTCTTCTCCCAGAGCAATCTACAGCCAACAGTAACTCCAACCAATCATAGACGTCTGTTCAAGGGAGTGGCTCTGAAACTTGAGATCCATTATCTTCAAGGTTATTTGCTTCTGCCTCCAGGCTGCCAACTAAAGACAGACTTTGAAATGAGTAGTAGAGAAGCTTTCCTTAACTAGTGAAGTCACCCATAAACCTTTGGGAGGATCTGGTGAGATCCTTGCTTTGGCCACATGTTTGTTGAGGATGAAGTGCAGACACGGAAATAGGAATTGTGGCCTATGGTCTAAATTCGGGTGTGTTGTAGAGGAGAACAAAACTATGATAACAGTTGCAAATTTAAAATTATGTCATAGCTCTGAACCGTTAGCTCTGGCCATAAAGAATAAGCATGTAGAACGAGTCCTCCCACTCTAAAGAATTAGAAATCTGAACAACACATATAAGGCAACTGTTTTCAGGCAGTGCACAAAGGGTAGCACAGCAATGTGACTATAAACAGTTGAAATGTTAAACTGCCATTTACAATGGATTTTTTAAAACTTGAGAACAGTATTAAAGAAATGAAAAGGCAACTCACAGAATGAGAGATTTTGCAAACCATATTCCTGGTTAAAAAGAGTATTATACAGAATAATAACTCCTACAACACAACAACAAAAAACAAACCTGATTAAAAAATGAGCAAAGGACAGATATAAACACTTCTACAAAGAAGATATACAAATGGCAGATAAGTAAAAGAAAAGATATTTAACAGTACTAATGATTAGAGAAATGCAAATCAAAACTATAATGAGATACCACTTCATATCAACCAGTATGGCTATTATTGAAAAAAAAAAAAAGGAGACCTAACAATAATAAGTCTTGGCAAGAATATGGAGAAATCAGACTGATTATGCATTGCTGTCAAAAATAAAATAAAAATTTTAAAAAAGATGCCATGGAAAACAGTATAGTTTCACAAAATATTAAACATAGAATTATGGTATGATACAGCAATTCCACTTCTAGGTATATACTCAAAATAATTGAAAGCAGGGACTAGAGAGATATTTTACAAGAGTGTTCAGAGTAGCATTATGCACAATTTTCAAAAGATAGAAACAACCC
>CAUYLG010065130.1:0-43513 GCA_963573385.1 Cacajao melanocephalus | reverse complement strand
GCCTTTTTTTTTTTTTTTTTTTTTTAGATCCAGCGAGAGGAACTTGAAAGGGGGGTTGTGTAATGTACCTTTTCCAATCCCGGGCTGTATATGGAGATTTGGGATTCTTTAAACCGGCGCTACCTGGATTTTATTAAAAAGCGGGGAGCTCGGCGGGAGGAAAGCTGGCTTTTCCGGGGGCTGCGGGAGCCGGGCCGCGGGAGGGCGGAGGAGTAGGCGCGCCGAACGTTCGGCCCGGGGAGAGGTTTTCTACCAAAAAAAGGAAAGGCGGGCAAAAAGTGTGAGGCGGCTGCGGGTGGCGGAGGGGAGCGGCGGCCGCGGGATGGCGGGCAGCACGGTCGCCTAGCCGCGCCAGTAGCCGTGGCCGCCGCCGGAGTCGCTGTCGCCGGAGCCCGGAGCCGGGAACCCAGCCGCGCCAGGTACGCCGCCGGTCAGCCTGCCGGCCCCCGGCCGGGCGCGATGGTCTCCAAACTTCTCCAGCTCGCCCCCCAACCACGCCTGCCTCTCGGGGTGCGCGGGGAGATCCCCGCTACAGTCCGGCTCTCGATTACAGAATCGGGGACCAGGGCCGGCTGGGAGGGGGCGCCCCGGGAGGGTTGGGGGCGGGCTGCTGCGCCCCGGGCGCCCACGCAAGCCCCTAGCCCGGGTCTGGCTCGCCTGGCCCGGCCGAGGGCGGCGGTTACTCTCTCGGTTCCCAGTAGGCGGTGGGGGAGCCCGGGACGCCGAGACGTTTTCGATTATAGGCTGTTTTTAATTAAAAGCCGGAATTCAGCCATTTTAACTGCATTTAAGAGGGGGAGAAAAGTAGGGAGAACGCAGCGGAGCCTGCAGATGGCCGAGGCAGCTTCTTTGCCAGAGCGAGGGTGTTCCAGGGGGCTTCACCCTGACTTCCCCAAACTGGGGCGCCTGGGCATGCCACGAGGCGCTGGCTTTTAAAAGAAAGCTACCCAAAGAATCTCTTATTAAAAAAAAAAATCACGGAAAGCTCATCGCCTCCTTAAGACATGCATCCTCGGATGTGGCGATCCTAGATTTTTCCAAAGTAAACGCGGATCTGGTAACCAGAACCTGATGGGAGAGATCGAGGGAGGAAGGGAGGGGGTATTTGTAACCAAAACCGGGTTAAAATAGGCACCCTTAGCAAAGTTGGGGAGGGAGACGAGAGGAAGGCCGGCGGGTTTGGCCAGGGTTTTGCAGCCGAGGAGGTCTGCTGCTTGGGGGGCTGGGTGCGGACTACAGGGCGCCGGACGGGCACGCGGGAGCCGGTGGCTTTGGCTAGATCGGTGGCTCTAAGAGCGCCCAGGCCTCCCGGAATCAGGACTGTGAGCTGCTGCAGGCAGACAGAGATCGAGGGAAGGAAGGGTGGGCTCGGAGACCCCCTCCCATCCCCAGGAGACTCGGCAAACGACAAATCTTTTAAACAAACAGCTTTAAACTGGAACTACAGGGGGATTTACCCAATGGTGGGGGAGGCGCCCCTTGGCCGGCCCGCGCGGCAAAGGTTTTCTTTGTAGGTTATTTTGGGGGGGGTGGGTGTAGGGGGGAAGCTAGAGTAGGAGCAAGACCCTTGATCCCCTTCCTTACCCTCGTGACATCCCCCAAATCCCCCACGCCAGGCCACGTCCTCGGCCTGCAGGATCTCAGGCTAGGGCGTTGGAAAATGAAACCAAAGCTTGTTTTGTAGGATTCTTTCCAGTCCTCAGGCGAGAATGCCACGTCTCGGGTCCTCGGACTCGAGCTCTGGGACTCACAGTGTCCCCGGGGGGGGGGCGGCGAAGGGGGGGACCACGAGCCTCTTTAAAACTAATAAACCCGCTTTGGACCCTCCCTCCTCCCACCCCCAGAAAAACACCATTCCGTCGGCGGTTCGAGGCGAGCTCAGGAAAAACCAAACTCGGAAAAGGGAGGCGAGGTCTCCAAAAGGTTAAATATTAAACTTTGCGGATTAGGTAGTGCCACAGTGTTTAGGGAGACACTTCGGATCGCTTGTGGAAAGGCTTCAGGGTTTTAAACCCCGGAGCCTTTGACGCCCAGAAATAGAATACACTTAAGAGGTTTGTATTTACGCTGTCCGGGCGTAGCCGAGGAGCCCTTCCCGGTTTTGGGAGGACCCGACCGCCGCTGCCGAGGCAGAGTCCGGGCTGGGGCGCAGCACGCCACCGCCGCGGGTCCCTTTTCCGAGCCAGGTCTTGCGAGCCTGAAGCCGCCAGGGGAAGGAGCATGGATTTTTACTTTTCACTGAAAAGGGGCTACTCCCGATTTCATTTTTAGCCACTCGGTCCGCAACCCCCGATCCTGAAGGGCGAGGCGACTTTCTGAAACTTGTTACTTTATTATTATTTTTTCTTTTTTCTTTCCCCGCTTCTATTTCTTCCGCGGCCCGTCTCCTCCCCGCCAAGACGCCGTGTGCGCCGCCTCGCACAGCTCTGCCTGGCCACCCGGAGGGGCCCCACCGCCAGCCGCCTGTGCGCCCCGGGCCGCCGGCCCGCCACCGAGCGCAAGTCCCGCTGGCCGCCGCCATGCATGCCGCGGAGACCCCGCCGCCCGAGGACTCTGGGACTACGCCAAGGCTGAACTTTTAGGTCCCACTGAGCAAGGCCTGCGGGCCGGTGGGGATCTGGCCGCGGCACTCCCGCGGAGGATGGATGGCCGAGACTTCGGGCCCCAGCGGTCCGTGCACGGTCCCCCGCCGCCGCTGCTCTCCGGCCTGGCCATGGACAGCCACCGCGTGGGCGCAGCCACTGCCGGACGCTTGCCTGCCTCAGGTTTGCCCGGCCCGCTGCCGCCTGGGAAGTACATGGCCGGCCTGAACCTCCATCCGCACCCGGGTAAGTGCCCCGCGCGGTGCCCGCCCCCTTTCTGTCTTCCTGGGGAGATCCATTCGGCGGGGTCCTCCTGCGCACTCGCGGCCGGGGCTGGGCGCCTCTCCTTCGGCTGGCCATGGGGGCGCGGGCGGACTCAGCGCTCAGGGCGGGGAAACTCCTGGCCCCGGAGCCAAGGCCATTCCGGCGGCGGAGAGGGGCGCGCGGCTCGGCTGCTTTTTCCTGGGAGCGCCTGGCCCTCGTGAGCCGACAGCGGGTGCCGTAACCGGAGCCACTGGGGGCGATTCCAATTCCCGGGGGCCCCGGCGGCACGAGCCTGGGCTGGAGTTTTCAAAATCTGGGCAAGAAAAGAACAAACCGGCCCCCGCACCCCGTGAGACACCCGCTCTCAGAGCTCGGATCTTTTTCTTGGCAAATGCTCCTGTTGGCGCCCGTGGGACCTAGGTTCTGTTTTCAGCTCTACCACCTGCGTAGAACTGGGTCCCTGGCAGCTCCCGGGCGCCGGGGGATGTGGGAGGATGGTGACCCCAACCTTGGGACCCTGGTTTCGGGGCGGGCGGGATGCCTCTTTGTACCCTGGGAGAACGGCAGCCCTGGGAACCTGTATCCCGGTAGGAGGGCGGCGACCTCGGCCCTCGGGGACCCCTTGTTCCCCGGCGACCCCTTGTTCCCCGGCGGGAAAGAAGGTGCGGAGGCGCGGCGTGGACGCCGAAACGGGGCCACCGTGGTCCCGAACCCAGGGGGAAGGGAGAGAGTGGGTCGGGCTGGGCCTGGGAGGCAGAGGGGAAACCCTGGGTCTCACATGGAGTCGTGGGAGGAGGTGGCCGAAAAGGCTCTGTGGCGTCCGCCATTTCCCGAGAGGGGCTGCTCGGGTGCGGTGGGGACGTTTCCCGGGCGGGCTCCGCGCCGGGGCGGGAGACTATTGCTCCTGTTTGTCCGCGGCGGCTGCAGCCAGGCGGGGCGGGTAGGAGACTCGTGGACCTTCAGACTTGCCCGGCAGCCACCCCAAGACACCCGGTCCCTCCTCCCCAGGCTGCCCATGGCTTTTGTGTTTGGCGTCCCAAGTCTCGACTTAAGAAAAATCCACATCTCCTCCCAATTGCAGTTTCGGATTTTTGAGTATTCAGAGGAACCCCCCCCCATGTTCCCTTCCTCCTTGGGGGGTCTTGCAGGAGACACCCCCGGCCTGGAGCTGCTGCCTCGGCCTTGCCCCGCCCGCTTGGCGGAGCTCGCGGATTTTGCCTCTCTTTGATTTTTCTTCTGGAACTTTTCAGGAACTGGAGTCCCGGGGGCTCGGCGGGACAAAGGGCCTTTGTGAGGCACCATGCGGGGGAGGGGCGCGCGCCCCGGGGCCTGGAGCTTGGAGATCCCCGCCAGCCGGAGAGAACCAGGTCTTGGCCCCGGGACCTGCTTGTTGTGCTCCTCCGGAGCTGGGGGCTCATTCCGCCCGGGCTCTGCGACCAGGGCAAGGGTTTATTCCCATGTGGTGTGTTGTGGCGAGGGAGGGACGCGGGGGACCCCCGAGGAAGAAGTTGGAGGCGGCCTTGGGTTACAGAGGCTGTCCGAGCTGTCCCCTTTTGCGCTCCCCACAAGTCCACCGTGGTGTGTGTGTGCGCACGTGTGTCTGGGTCATTTGGTCCAGCTCAGGGTGGTGACGGGCCCCCCAAGCCTGGGAATCGGAGCCTGGGTCTCCCTGGCTGGCTGGGCCTGTGCTTGGCTTTTGCGAGGCTGGGAAGGGGCGTCGTGTGCACTCCCTGCCTGGGATCTGGCTCCGGCCTGGCAAGGCAAAGTGCCCTAATGCGAAGCGGTGAAAACAGCCACTACTCATGCAAGCCTGCACCGTGCCAGGGCCGCGCCTAATCTGACGCAGCAGTCAGACGGCCTATTGCCCATTTGCTGGATGGGGAGGCTGAGGTGGGGGGAAGGCCAAGCCACCAGCCTTGGAAGCCCAGCGGGAGGTAGCCTTGGAGCCCGGCCTGTCCGCAATTCCTGCGCTCGCTCAGAGCTGTTTGACTTCTGCAAGCCGAGGCTGAGGTCGGGGAGGACACAGCAGGAGGGCTGCCGCCGCCCCCTGAGCCCCGTGCTTACCCAGGAGGGAAAGGTGGGGGCCGGTGCTGCTTCTGGTTGCCCTCCTCCCCTACTTCAAGTGGCCGCTCGGGAGACCTCGGACCCCAGGCCAACGCCCAGAGCCAAGCCTGTGCTAATCCCATTAGCCACGAGGTGGGAGCTGCTCCCATTCACTCTCTGCTTGGGGCTAGGCCGGATTACACATTCCTCAGCCCAGCACACCCTCCCCCTCCCGGGTTTTCTTTGTGGGGTGCAGGTGTTAAATTTTCTCTTCTTAACGCACCTCCCTCTCTACCTTGGCTGTCGCCACCTTAGCTCTAGCTAGCAAGTTATCGGTCCCATCTTTATTTTTGTACAGGGAAGTCCTGCCACTTCTTGGGGTCACACAGCTAGGGAGAGGCACACTACCATTGGGCTCTGCAGAGGTAGATGAGCGCTGCCAGGGCTTATAAAGCCCCTCCTCGGCCGAGGGAGGTTCCCTGGAGAGAGCTCAGAGCTGGAAGGGCCCTCGGAGAAAGATACCCCGCAGGAATCCCATCCAAGCTAGTACTGACAGCCATCTGCCTAGGAGGGGTCTCCTGGAAGAGCTAGTTTCTACCTTATTGGTCAAGACGGAGGGATTTGGCCTCTTCCTCTGCGGATTTGGCCTCTTCCTCTGCAGAAGGGGAGGTGAACTCAAGAATGAATGGGGTTAGGAATCAGGAAAGGGTGGTTTTTAAGTTTCCTATTAATTTGAGTCTTGCTACATTGTGAACAAAATAGTCAACAGCCTGATCCGGGAAATGGACATGTAACTGACAAGCACCTGGGGCTTGGCTCTGTGCTGTGGGATTGGGAGGCCGGGACTCAGTTGTCCTCACAGGCTGCAATTAAAGAGCTATTAGTAGGATTTTGTACTTGGATGTTTATTCTCCCTGCCCCCACACCCTAGGCTGGCCCGAGGGTAGGACCCAGGGATCTGGGTGGGGAGACCCTGCACTCTGGCCTGGCCATCGGTCAACAGGGGGCTGTGGGCCTTCTCCAGGGTCTGATCAGATCCATCTCTGGAATCCAGTTTGTCAGCATACTGGGATTGATTTAGAAAGATTTATCAGCGAGGACCGCTGGTAGAGTGATAAGGACGATTTACAAGGGGCTTCCTTCTCTGGTCAGAGGTGACAAGGGAGGCCCTGGGAGAGTTCTGGAATCTGGAAGGGCCTCCCCTGGTTCTTCAGCTCCTGACCCCAGCGCTTTCCTTCTTTCCTCACTTGCTCATTTACTCAGCAAATAATTTCCAAGTGCTTCCTGCGTGCCAGGCACCGCTCGCGTCCCAGGAATGCGGCAGTGAACCCAACAGACAGAAATCTCTGCCCTCATTGAAGCTCACGTTCTTCCGGGGAGTCAGGGGCAGTGAACACACAAATCTGAGAAGGAAATGTTTTTTGTTTTTTTTTTTTTTTTGAGATAGGGTCTCACTCTGTCACCCAGGCTGAAGTGCAGTGGTGTGATCGGCTCACTGCAACCTCCGCCTCCCAGGCTCAGTCCATCCTCCCACCTCGGCCTCCCGAGTAGCTAGGACTATAGGCATGTGCCACCATGCCCTGCCAACTTTTTGTATTCTTAATGGAGATGGGGTCTTGCTTTGTTGCCCAGGCTGGTCTTGAACCTCCTGGGCCCAAGCAATCCTCCTGTCTTGGCCTCTCAAAGTGCTAGGATTACAGGCATGCCCCATTGTGCCCAGCTGATTTTGTTACTTTTAAATTTTATTTATTTATTTTTAAGACAGAGTTTTACTCTGTCACCCAGACTGGAGTGCAGTGGTGCAATTATTTCTTATTGCAGTCTGAAACTCCTGTGCTCTTCCTGCCTTGACCTTTTGAGTAGCTAGGGCTATAGGCATGTATTACCATGCCTGGCTAATTTTAAAATTTTCTGTAGAGACAGGATCTCGCTATGTTGTCCAGCTGGTCTCTAACTCCTGGGCTCAAGAGATCCTCCTGCCTTTGCCTCCTGAGTAGCTGGGACACAATGTCGCAGTGTCAGTTCATTGCAGCCTCTGCCTCCTGGGTTCAAACAATTCCTCTGCCTCAGCTTCCCGAGTAGCTGGGACTACAGTCCAGTGCCACTGTGCTTGGCTAAGCAAATGGTTTTTTTATTTTTACTTTTTGAGATGGAGTCTTGCTCTGTTGCCCAGGCTGGAGTGCAGTGGCACAATTTTGGCTCACTATAACCTCTATCTCCCGGGTTCAAGCGATTCTCCTGCGTCAGCCTCCCTGAGTAGCTGAGATTATAGGCGCCTGCCACCATGGCCAGCTAATTTTTGTATTTTTGGTAGAGACGGGGTTTTGCCACGTTGATCAGGCTGGTCTCGAACTCCTAACCTCAGGTGATCCGCCCGCCTTGGCCTCCCCAGATTCTGGATTATAGGCGTGAGCCACCATGCCCAGCCAGCAAATGATTTTAAAAAGTGACCTAGGTGGGTGGATCATCTGAGGTCAGGAGTTCGAGACCAGCCTGGCCAGTAGTGGTGAATCCGTCTCTACTAAAAATACAAAAAAAAAAAAATTCGTTGGGCATCGTGGTGGGTGCCTGTAGTCCCAGCTACTCGGGGAGGCTGAGGCAGGAGAATCACTTGAACCCGGGAGGCGGAGGTTACAGTGAGCCAAGATCACTCCACTGTACTCCAGTCTGGGTGACAAAGGGAAATTCCGTCTCACAAAAAACAAAAAAAATCAGACCATGCAGAAAACAAAATGTTAAAGGTCTGGTCTGCTCTGAGGGGTGAGGGGCTGTATCAGCACAGCCCACCCCCACCTGACTGATCTGGAGGGGTGACCTTTCTCCTGCATGCAAAGGGCAGAAAAGTGTGGTGAAGGTGGACAGAACACAGAAACCAGAGTGCCTGGTGTGTCTGAGCTGGCAGAATGGCTGGAGCTGGTGGGAGGGGATGTGGGGGAGGTGGGATCCTTCAGGTCTCTGAAGGCGGGTCATGAGGGCTTGGAATTTTAAACTGAGGAATGAGGAGGCTGTGGAGGGTTTTAAGTGGAAGGAGTAATTGAAATTGAGGGACGTTTCACAGAACTGGTTTGGACTCTTAAAAAAATGTCCATGGTATGCAAGGCAGAGGAAGGCTGAGAACTGTTGCTGATTAAAAGAGACTGAAAAAATGCTACCGCTAAAGGCAATGTATGGCTCTCAGCTGGACCCTGGGATCGGGGAAGAAATTGCTCCAAAGAACATCATGGGCGCAACTGACAACACTGGGATATGGACTGTAGATGAGCTGACAGTATCAGACCACTGTTCGGTTTTATGAAGTGGATAACTGTGTGGTTCTGTGAGAGAATGTCCTTGTTCTTAGGAAATAAGAATACTGAATGTTTAGGGACAAAAGGACATACAGTCTACAACTTGTCCTCGGAATGGAAAAAGTATCTGTAATATATATATATAGAGAGAGATTTTGGGAAAAAAAAGTCTGCAATTTATAGATAGATATAGATACATGGGAGATGATGATACATCAAGTATTACATCAGAAAAGACAGTGAGGCCGGGCGAGGGGCTCACGCCTGTAATTTCAGCACTTTGGGAGGCCAAGGTGGGTGGATCATTTGAGGTCAGGAGTTCGAGACCAGCCTGGCCAACATGGCGAAACCCCATCTCTACTAAAAATACAAAAATTAGCCGAGTGTGGCAGAGGGTGCCTGTCATCTCAGCTACTTGGGAGGCAGAGGCAGGAGAATTGCTTGAACCCAGGAGGTGGAGGTTGCAGTTAGCTGAGATCATGCCATTGCACTCCAGCCTGGGAGACAGTATTCTATCTCAAAAAAAAAAAAAAAGCCAGCGAGAGAGCAGTTCACAGTTGTTGGATCTGGTGAAGGCCATAGGGCAATTCATTGTACTATTTCACTTTTCTCTGAATTGGAAATGATTTCAAAATAAGCATTTAAAGAAAACTAGGGGTTGGGCATGGTGGCTCATGCCTGTAATTCCCACTTTCGGAGGCCTAGGTGGGTGGACTGCTTGAGGCCAGGATATTTGGGAGAGCAGCCTGGGCAACATAGCAAGACCTTGTCTTTACAAAATACTTAAAAAATTAGGCATGGCGGCGAATGCCTGTAAGTCCCAGCTACTTGGGAGTCTGAGACAGGAGAATTGCTTGAACCCCAGAGATCGAGGCTACAGTGAGTTGTGATTGCACCACTGCACTCCAGCCTGGGCAACAGAGTGAGACCCTGTCTCAAAACAAAACAAAACAAAAAATGAGACTGGGTTGCTAGAGACAGTCTGGTAGATGAGGAGAGAAAGCAGGAGATAATTGGGTGAGGGTGAGCAGGGAGGAAGGCTAGAGGTGGCCAGGGAAGGAGGCTGGAGGTGGCCAGGGTTCTGTGCCTTGTGGAGGTTGGGCAGCTAAGATGAATGGACAGGGAGGGAAGGAGGGAGGAGATCTCACGGGATTTTTTGGTTGAGCTGCTTGTGGAGGGGTGGGGAGGGGTAGCTTTGCGGAGAGGCTGAGGACTGGGTGTTCTTGTTTTAAATATGGCTGGCAGAGCTGCTCTCGGCTCCCCAGTGTGGACCAGTCTGTGGACTGACCCAAGTCCTCCCACCCTGTCCTATGCCTAGCCTTGCTTTCCAGCCAGACCCTCCCCAGTCCCAGCTTTGTAGGGGACTGGCAGGAGCTGTTCTCAGGACAGGTCTTGAGCCATGCCGGGGCCTGCTGGGAGTCCTGGTCAGTGGCCAGTCAGGGCCAGGGTCCTTAAACACATTTGCTGCCTGTCCACACAGACCCTGCATGTGACCTGGGAGGAAGTCAGGGCCACTGGGTGGGAGCCACTCAGCTCCTTGTCACCTCTCTCAGGGTACCAGTGCACTCACCATTGCATGTGAGGTTTCTTCAGGAGATAATGAAAGTAAGAGACCCTCCGCCTGGGGGAAACCCTGGCTTCCCACATCCTCACCAACCTTTTGACATGTTTCTGAGCCCTTTGGGGGTCAGTGGAGGCCCCTTGTAATCCCCAGATAGAAAATGGCTCCATCTAGAGGCAGGACGGTCTCCAAGCTGAGGTGTGGATGTTTCTCCTCCAGTTACAGGGCATGTGAGGACTTTGGTTCATTAGCGCGAATGAATTAATTTGGTGGTTGTGAGGTTTGTTTTTGTTATTTTGTTAACTTTTTTTTTTTTTTCGAGACAGTTTCTTGCTCTGTCACCCAGGCTGGAGTGCAGTGGCTGCTGTCTCGGCTCACTGTATCCTCTGCCTCCTGGGGTTCGAGTGATTCTCCTGCTTCAGCCTCCTGAGTATCTGGGGTTATAGGCACCTGCCACCACAGCTGGCTAAATTTTGTAATTTTTTTTTTTTGCAGTGTTAATTCACTTTATTTTTCTTGTATAAAAACCCTATGTTGTAGCCACAGCTGGAGCTTGGGTCCTCTACATGAAGACTCTGGTGTGGGTCTTGACGAGGTGGTCAGTGAATTCCTGATAGGGAGACTTGGTGAATACAGTCTCCTTCCAGAGGTTGGGGGTCAGGTAGCTGTAAGTCTTAGAGATGGCATCAAAGATGGCCTTGGCAAAGTTGCCCAAGGTGGCAGTGCAGCCCCTAGCTGAGGTGTAGCAGTCGTTGATACCAGCCATCATGAGGAGCTTCTTGGGCACAGGTGCTGAGACGATGCCAGTGCCCCTGGGCGCGGGGATGAGGCGCACCAGCACAGAGCCACAGCGGCCTGTCACCTGGTGAGGGCAGGAGTCAGGAGACAAGGGCCCGAGCGAGCCCACCCCATGGCAGACCCACCACCCCCACCCGCCTACCTTGCAAGGGACAGTGTGGGGCTTGCCAATCTTGTTCCCCCAGTAGCCTCTGCGCACGGGGACAATGGAGAGCTTGGCTAGGATGATGGCCCCACGGATGGCAGTGGCCACCTCCTTGGAACACTTAACACCCAGACCGACGTGACCATTGTAGTCCCCAATAGCAACAAACGCCTGTGAAGAGACATGTATGAGGCGGCTGGTGGCCCTATACCCATCACTGCCCACACCCCCGGGTCTGTTGCACCCCTCAAGTAAAGAGAGGCCACAGTAAGGCCCATCTCAGGTCCTGAGGAGATCTTTTCTCTCTCTCCCCATTACGAAAGTCACACGGGTGAAGCCAAGTGCAACTACGCAGAGCTGGGAGAGGCCCGGCAAGCCAAGTCCAGCACAGCCCTCTCCGGGACAGCTGAGTACCTTGAACCTGGTGCGCTGGCCAGCACGGGTCTGCTTCTGCACCGGCATAATCTTCAAAACCTCATCCTTGAGAGAGGCCCCCAGGAAAAAGTCAATGATCTCAGATTCCTGCAACAAACAAAAGAATTGCAGGGAGCGCCTCAAAGAAAAATTCAACACCATTATCCCATTCAAGAACCAAAGTCACAGCCAGGAGCAGTGGCTCACGCCTGTCATCCCAGCCACTCGAGAGGCTGAGGTTGGGGTGACCAGAGATCGCACCACTGCACTCCAGCCTAGACAACAAAGCAAGACGGTCTCAAAAAAAAAAAAAAAGACCCAAGCCATGAACCCTCAACCTGAGTTCCTTCCCCAATGTTTTTCTCTCCCCTTTGTTTTGGTAGTTCTAATGAAAGCTTATATACGTAAATGTAAGGTTACTGTAATCCTACATTTCCTCAATTGTTTCTTCTTATTCGTCCTTTTCTCACTTGTTTGATGAGCTGTGCCTTTCCACTCCTGCTTCCTTTTACTTTGTCCAAGCCATGACCACCGTACCTTGCGGCAGCAAACCCTCACATGACAACTGTGCCAATTTATTTTCCCCACTGCACCCGCTGCACGTGGGTGACAGCTGTCCCGTACACACGAATTATGCCAATTTGCTAACCCTTAATGTCCTCCCACAACCTGAACGTCACCCTCTTGGATGGCATGAACCGAACACTGTCTCAGCTCGTCGGCAGCGAGGGAAACAATCTCGCAGCGAATGGGAGAAAATGCGCTGAAACCCTTTTTGTGGCTCTTGCTTGGCTCAGGTATCCACCCAGCCTTTTCTCTCCAACCGGAATCCTCTCTCCTTAGCCAGCTCAGAAACAACCTCAACCTCTCAAACGAGACGCTGGGCCCTCTAACGCGGGTCAATGGCAGATGTCAACCCTCCAACCCCAGCCGACTCCGGGGTCGCCTTTCTTCAACGACCCAACGATTGACCAGTACCTTGATGGGCAGAGAAAACAGATAGATCTCCTCCAGAGACTTGATCTTCATGTCTCTGACCAGGCGGCCCAACTTGGTGACAGGCACCCACTGGAAACAGAAAAGGCGCGGGTGACCAGGGCCGCTCCCCGGCGTCGCCCAAGGGCCCGACCCTACGCATAGCTGGTACCTACCTCCTTATCCTCGGCTTTGCCTCCGCGAGCTCCGCGACCTCGGCCCCGGCCCCGTCCACGGCCGCGACCCCGGCCCCGGATGCCACTGCCGAAACCTCCGCGGAAGCCACCGCGGTTCCCCATCCCAGGGCCCCCGGGGCCTCCGGGCCCCCCCGCTGCACCGGCGTCATCCGCCATTTGCTGAGGAAAGCGACAAGAACCAGTTAGTGAAACTTAGTCGTCTAGCAGACGCCCGCGAGACCCAGACGGGGGCTCCCGCCCAGGAGCGCAATCACGGGAGACTAAATCCGATCCGATGTCCACGGATTCCCGCCGCCCACGCCGAGGCCTACAGCAGTGACCGCCAGTACTCACGTGTTTTATCGGAGAAGAAGAGAGAGGCCTGCTGGGAAGCAGCCTTTATACCAGGCCAAGCACCGCGCGATCTCCACTGCCCCGCTCCAGACGGGAGCGCGACGAGCTCCCATAAGACAGCCTCTGATTGGCTCCATGGTGCCCCGCCCTCGCCGCCCTCTGCGTGCACCTGCGCGTCTGGCGCCAGCCGCGACCCGGGAAATCTACGTCACCGGAAAAGCGGCTATAAATGCTCGCGTGTCGTATGCGCCCGTCTCGCCCCTTAGGTAAGTTCTGCTTTGTGTGTTGTTCGCATTCCCCAAGTAGTTGGGGAGCTCGGCGTTGGTTGAAAATCACCCACGGCTTTGCCCGTGGCCGCGGGTGAGATTCGGCGCCTAGATCCTCCGGGGGCCTCAGCTCACCACGCGCTGTCCTGTGTGCGGCGGTGAAACCCAGGCCCCGACAGGCGCCGCTCCCTCTGCGCCTTATGCGGTCGCTCGCGAGGTCTGGTCCTGGCCACCGACCCTTAGCCCTGCCTTTTCTCCGCAGGACACTGCTGCTCCCACGCCTGAGACCGACGTCGCCAGGATTGCGGGATCGGGGAGACTCGGCTGGAAACGTCTTCCAAATAAAGTTGTTTGTCTAACTGCGTGCGGGTGTTCTTGGGGCCCCGTCCCGCCTATCAGACTGCCAAGTGCATCTGTTCACGCTGTGTTGGGGAGAACCCTAGCGAGATGTCTCTTCCTTCTTCCTCACCATCCCAGCTCTGCTTGGACACAAAAATAGGATGTAGGAGGTTGGCAGGTGACACTTAAGGTCTGGCACTTCTTAAGTGGCAGAGCCAGATTGGGAACAGTCATCTGGCCATGCACGCCTCAGGTAAACTCTACATTCGCAGGTAAAGTGCCCTGGCCTAAGTAAGGGGTGCCAGGTGGGGCCAACAGCGCTAGCAAGGATGGGAAGCTCAGAGACTTGAGTGGCTGCTTTGTGAGACCAGGTGAGATTCTAAAGGATTTGACCAACTAGGCCTAGATAAACTCAACGCTCCAAGGGTGCTAGGCTGGAGTGGGTCAGACACCTGGTTTGGGAGGCTGGGCAGGCGAGAGTTTAGTTCTCGTTGCCCTGGAGCTACTACCTGAGTATTGGATCCTAAGTGAAGACCCCCAGTGGGTCAATGCCCAAAGCCCCTAAGCCCTACAAGCTCCAGCCACCTGGGCGACACTATTAGAAGAAGGTAGCAATCCCTGTGATCCCACTGAAGCCTTGGCCTTGGGGAAATAGCTCCATGAAGCTTGGTTCTGACCCAGTGCTTCTGAGGATCAGCTGTCAGCTGCCTTTAAGCCCAGGTGCTCCGTTGACTTATCCGAGGTCAGGAGCTGCCCTGCTGCCCTACTCCTTTCCTGTGACTTTTTTTCTCTTTTTGAGACAGAGTCTGTCACCCAGGCTGGAGTGCAGTGGCACGATCTCAGCTCACTGCAACCTCTGCCTCCCAAGTAGCTAGGATTACAAGCGCCTGCTACCTCTCCTGGCTAATTTTTTTGTATTTTTAGTAGAGACGGGATTTCATCATGTTGGCCAAGCTGGTTTCGAACTCCTGACCTCAAGTAATTCGCTCACCTCAGCCTTCCAAAGTGTTAGGATGACAGGGGTGAGCCAGTGCGCCCAGCCCTGTGACTTTTTTTTTTTAGAGGTGGGGTCTCACTGTGTTGCCCAGGCTGGTCTCCTGGGCTCACGTGATCCTCCTACCTTGGCTTCCCAAACTGCTGGGATTACAGGTGTGAGCCAGCGTGCCTGGCTATCTGTGACCATTGCTGGGCTGTGCAGGTTTTCTGGGCCCTGAACCCGTGTTGTGATTGGCTTGAGCTGGACAATGCCATTGTGATGTCAGCCCACACCCACTGTCAAATGCAGGCTCCTGAGCCCTGGGGGCCTGTAGCGCTGCTGTCTAGTCACAGATCATGGTGAGCCTGGGACCCTCTTGCCTTCAGCCCTGAGACTCCAGAAACATGCCCAATTGTCCAGGGATCGACCCGAATCCACTTGGAAAGGGTGGGCAATGAGTTGCAGGCCCCATATGCTACAAGGAAACCTTCTGGAAGGCTTTGGCTAGGTCTAACTTCAGGCTAAAGCCACCGTCTCCAGCCAGGGATTAGTAGTCCTGGGGTGGGGGCCCTAACCCCTACAGGTGCCCCCTCAAAGTGGGTGCTAAGCCAGCCCCTCTACTTGAATTTCTCCTGTCGCCCACCTCCCCACCCAAAGCTTGCTGGGCTCTCTTGCTGGGTATGTGGACTAGGGATTGGATCACTTTCCCAGCCAGGTCCTGACACCAGCTTGACCTTTCCAGAGTGGCGGGTATGATCTCAACCTCTTCGCCAGCCCTCCTGACTCCAACTTCGTGTGCTCCGTCTGCCATGGGGTTCTCAAGAGGCCAGTGAGGTTACCATGCAGCCACATCTTCTGCAAAAAGTGCATCCTCCAGTGGCTAACCAGGTGCCAGCGGGTACCCACGGGGCTAGGAGGGCAGCAGTGAGACGGGGCACTGCTGTGGCCCACAACAGAGGGGAAAGTCAGAAGACTCAGCCACCAAATCTCCCTAAACTAAAATGTGTGCCCCTCTCTCGGTGGTGTCTGCAGACCCCTGCCCCAGCCTCATAGCTGAGAGCTCCCTGTAATACGCCGTGATGCCTCCTCCAGCTGATGAAGGGACCACTTGGTTCACCGAGTAAAGGGCTGCCCAGGGTTCCCTTCCCATTCCCAACACTCACCCCCACTCATGCCTCCTTCCAGACAAAAGACCTGTCCGTGCTGCAGGAAACAGGTGAAAAAGAAAAAGATTGTCCACGAGAATAAACTCCGGAAAACCATTAGGCGCCTGGAAGTCAAGGTAGCTCAAAGGACCCACTCCCATGACCCTTGACCCTTCTCACCCTTGTAGGGGTGGGGCAGGGCCAGGAGAGAGGGCAAGAATTCCCATCTTCGGAGAGAAATGAGTGCAGCCTTGGGTGATTAGACATGGCTGAGTTTGAATTGTGGCTCTACCACTTAGTTGCTATGTGACTTTAGGCAAGTCACCTAACCTTTCTGATCCCCTGGGGTCTCAGCTGTAAAATGCAGATTATAAAGGATTTTTAGAGGATGAAGTACCTGATGTGCCAGCCACTACTCTCTAGCCCCCTAGTTTTACAGATGGGTAAACTGAGGTTAAAAAGGAAAACCTGAGATGGGCATGGTGGCTCATGCCTGTAATCCCAGCATTTTGGGAGGCCAAGGCAGGTGGATCACAAGTTCAGGACTAGCCTGGACAACATGGTGAAACCCTGTCTCTACTCTCACAATACAAAAATTAGCCAGGCATGGTGGCACACGCCTGTAATCCCAGCTACTTGGGAGTCTGAGGCAGGAGAATCGCTTGAACCTGGGAGGTTGCAGTGAGCCGAGATCATGCCATTGCACTCCAGCCTGGGCAACAAAATGAGCCTCCATCTCTGTCAGGGGCAGGGGGGGAAGCCTGGCATCCATACCACTCACCAGACCAACCCAACTGTGGACCTTCCAGTTCCCCAAGCGTCAGGCCTCATCCCCTCCGCTGGAACGTCTACCTTCTTCCCACTGCTAAGCATTTGGCCCATGTTCTCTCTCCACCACCTCACTGGAGTTAGAAAAGTGCGGGAGGCTCCCAGTTCCCTGGTTCCTGGTGAGTGGAAAGCCAGGGACAGGGGATTCCGTGAGTGTCCCGCCTGGGTTGCTTCACATGTGTTCTCCTTCACCCTCAGTGCAAGAACGCCGACGCTGGCTGCATGGTGACGTGCCCCCTGGCCCACTGCAAAGGGCACCAGGATTCGTGCCCCTTTGAGCCAATGGCCTGTCCCAACGAAGGCTGCACCTTTCGGATGCCACGTGGGGCCCTGGCCGAGCACCAGAAGCGTTGCCAGCAAAGGGCTCAGCAGCGCTGCCCCCTGGGCTGCGGGGCCACCCTGGACCCAACCAACCATGCTCACCACAACTGCTACCGCGAGCTGCACAACACCTGGAGCGCGCGCCAGAAGCGCAGTCGGACCTTGCTGCTGTGCCTGCTGAGGCGCGTGCACCGGCTGCACCGGGCCACCAGCATTGTCCGCCGAGAGCTGGCAAAGCTGAGCAACTTCCTGGAGGAAGACACCGCTCTGCTGGAGGGCACCCCACAGGAGGAGGCCGAGGCCGAGGCTGCCCCAGAAAGCAGCTTCAGGGATGAGGTGGCGGGGGTGCTCAGGGCCAAGGTACCTTGTAAATAAATAAACGCGGAGCCTAGGCCTCGCTAGCCTCTGTGCCTGCAGGCCTCACAACCATCGCCTATGCTCCTCACAGCTGTCACCTGTGCATCCCTGTTGCCCTTTCCAGGCATGACTCTCTTCCTCCCAGGGACACTCTGGGCTTTCTCCATGGGCTCTGTGTTCTGTCCCACCACTGGGCTTGGCCTGGCTATTCCCCCTGCCTGGAGAGCTCTTCCCTTCGCCTCCATTTGCTTGCTTTCATCTTTTTTGTTTGTTTGTTTGTTTGTTGTTGTTGTTGTTGTTGTTTTGCCTGCCTTGCTAGGTTTGGGAAGTTCTCCTGGAATCTTTTTTATTTGGAGTCTCTGTCGCCACGCTGGAGTGCAATGACACAATCTTCGTTCACTGCAACCTCTGCCTCCTGGGTTCAAGCGATTTTTCTGCCTCAGCCACCTGAGTAGCTGGGACTAGAGGCGCGTGCCACCATGTCCACCTAATTTTTCTATTTTTAGTAGAGACAGGGTTTCGCCATGTTGGCCAGGATGGTCTCAATCTCTTGACCTCGTGTTCCACCCACCTCGGCCTGCCAAAGTGCTGGGATTACAGGCTGGGATTTTAAAGTAAGGGGGCCGGGCACGGTGGCTCACCCCTGTAATCCCAGCAGTTTGGGAGGCGGAGGCAGGTGGATCACCAACCTGACCAACATGGTGAAACCCCGTCTACTGAAAATACAAAACTTAGCTGGGCATGGTGGCACAAGCCTGTAGTCCCAGTTACTCAGGAGGCTGAGGCAGGAGAACCACTTGAACCCGGGAAGCAGAGGTTGCAGTGAGCCGAGATTGAGCCACTGCATTCCAGCCTGGCAACAAGAGTGAGACTTCATCTCAAAAACATAAACATAACTAAATAAAGGGAATACAAGAATGGCTCCTCCACAGACAGAACAGCCTTTTCGTCTTGTTTTCTTTTTTGGGACCAGGTCTTGCTCTAGCTCCCAGGCTGGAGTGCAGTGCCGTGATCATGGCTCACTGCAGCCTCAACCTCCCCAGGCTCACGTAATTCTCCCACCTCAGCCTCCTGAGTAGCTGGGACTACAGGCGCACACCACCACTGCCACATAATGTTTGTGTTTGTTGTAGAGATGAGGTCTCACTGTGTGATCCAGGCTGATCTCAAACTCCTGGGCTCGAGTAATCCTCCTGCCTCCGCTCCCCAAAGTGTTGGGATTAGAGGCGTGAGCCACCACGCTGGCCTGCTTTACTTCACTCAAGTGTCTCTTCTCTAAGAGCTTTTCCTTGATCATCCTCTCAGTTCTCCTTTCCAGTTACTTTTGGTTTTTTTTTTTTTTTGAGATCGGGTCTCTGTCACTCAGGCTGGAGTGCAGAGGCGCAATCACAGCTCACTACAGCCTCGGCTTCCTGGGCTCAAGTAACTCTCACCTCAGGCTCCGGAGTAGCTGGAACAACAGGCGCACCACTGCCCCGCCTAAATTGTGTGTGTGTGTGTGTGTGTGTGTGTGTGTGTGTGTGTGTGTAGAGATGGGGTCTTGTGACGATGTCCTGATGGGCCCAGTTACTTTCTTTTTTTTTTTTTTCCAGAGACAAAAAATTGCGATGTAATCTAGGCAGGAGTGCAGCGGCATTGTGATCTCAGCTCAATGCAACCTCCACCTCCCAGGGTCAAACAATTCTCCTGCCTCAGCCTCCCAAGTAGCTGGGATTAGAGACTTCTGCCACCACACCCGGCTAATTTTTGTACTTTTAGTAGAGACAGGGTTTCACCATGTTGGCCAGACTGGTCTCGAACACCTGACCTCGTGATCCGCCCGCCTCAGCCTCCCAAAGTGCAGGGATTACAGGAGTGAGCCACTGCACCCAGCCTGGCCCAGTTACTTTCTACAAGACTCTTCTACCAGCTTCACAGCCAGTAGCACAAATGGCTCAAAACCGTGAATTCGGAGTAAAAGCCAACTCCTCCTCACGGCTCACAGGCAACGGCATGCCTTCTGCCCTCTGCACCCACTCCCTGCAGCCACCCGGCTTGTTGCTACTCAACGCCTGGCACCCCCAGCCCAGGGCCTGTGCCCTGCCCATTCCTCAGCACCATTCGTTCCCAAGGTCACCACAGGGCTCCCTGCTTCGCGAACTTGTGTCTGCTCAGGCATCACCTTCTCAATACAGCCTCCTCCGGGGTCCCCTCCACTCCATCCCTTCTGTTTTTTTCCACAGCTCTCAGCAACTATCACTCTTCTCTCGTTTAGTTTCTTCCCTGGTGTTCCCCAAGTGCCAAGAACAGTGCTTTGCACACAGAAGGTGCTCAATATATGAATGCCTTTGAGATTACACGGTTTATTCATTTTCCTTTGTTACTTATCATGAGCCACACTGCGAGCCCCGAGGCAGGGTCGGGTTCAGCGCTCTTGGCTGGGACCGCACCCGACTGCTGCTGCCCCAGTTGCCAGAACGCCAAAGGGCAGGAGTAAACGCTGGCTACGAATGCGTTTTTATACTGCTATCAAAAGGCCAGGCTGGCCAGGCGCCGTAGCTCTCGCCAGTAATCCCAGCACTTTGGGAGGACAAGGCGGGCGGATCACCTGAGGCTGGGAGTTCAAGACCATCCTGGCCAACATGGTGAAACCCGTCTTTAAAAAAAACAAAAAACAGGCCAGGCTACGGCGATGTCACCCACGCCTGTTTACCCCCACCTCCCCGCGCAGCACCGTCACGGCTCA
This sequence comes from Cacajao melanocephalus, assembly GCA_963573385.1. Taxonomy (NCBI): domain Eukaryota; kingdom Metazoa; phylum Chordata; class Mammalia; order Primates; family Pitheciidae; genus Cacajao; species Cacajao melanocephalus. The sequence goes on along the minus strand of CAUYLG010065130.1, from coordinate 23,957 downwards.
AGGCCCACCCTCCAGGCCGGAAACGCCTCCGCCCGCTTCCACTTCCGGATGCAGCCGCCACTGCCCGCAGCAAAGATGGCGACAAGCGCGCTGCACCGGTGACGTCACAGGGGTCGCGCGTGGTGACGCTATCGCAGCGCGCCGGAAGTGCGGGGCTCTGTGCCAACTTCCCTCCTCACGCGGTGGAGGCTGCCGGGGTTCTAGCCGGTTTCGGCGGGAGCGGCGGCCGCAACATGGCAGAGACCGAGGCCGGAGTGGGCCGCTTCAAGGCCAAGTGAGCTCGGAGCGCTGGGGCCACGCGGGGAGGGAGCCGGGTTCGCAGCAGGCGTAGCAGAGGCGCGCGTGGAGTGGGCGCCCATTGGGGTCCGAAAGGGGAGAGGCTATATGTGCGCCGGCCCGCGGAGTCGCGGAGGCTGCGATGATACTAGGTGGGAAAGCAGGCCCCGAGTGCTCTCGGGGAGGACAGGGACCTGAGCCCGGTCGCAGCAGCGTGGGCCCAACGAGAAGCCGGCTGTGGGGTGAAGTGGGGACCAGAAGTCCGGACGAGGGGAGGGAAGAGCTGAGCCTAGGTCGAGGCTGGTCCCGGCAAGCGGCGGGAGACGAAGAACCACCTCTAAGCAGTCGGCCTGGGGACTTACCACCCGCGAACCCTCTTCTCCAGGGAGCAGGGAGACAGCAGGAGAGGGGCGGGTCTGCAGAAGCCCAGGAGGCCCTCGGTCCTCTGCCCCGTCACTCCCCAAGCCTTTGCTGAGCGGCACTGCTGGTGCCCCCGCCCTGGCAGCGCAGTCTCATGGGATTATCATTTCCATCGGCGGCCGTGGGGCTTTGGTTGTGCCAAGCACTGGTAAAGGAAAGCCCCTGGCTGGCAGCACCGCCGTGGGAGGGTCGACTGGGTTCAGGGACTGAGGGGTTGCTTTCGTCTTGGCAGTCAGGCTTCCAGAAGCGCACTGAGCCAGGCCCTGACAGCTGGGAAGGGAAGCCCAGGCCGCACACAGGGGACGGGGGGATGATAGAAAACCTGTCCCAGGGGCTGGGAAAGGAACCATGGTGGGCCATGAGAGGGAAGGGAAGCAGAGGCAAAGTTGTCAGAAGCCCTTCTGGAGAAGGTCTGGGAGGTGTGTGGACAGAATGAGGGTCTGACATGAGGCAGTGACATCTTCAGTTATGTTCCGAAAGGCACCTAGTAGCAGGATTAAGACGTAGGTAGGGGGCCCAGTGAAATGGCCAGAGACTGCGATGGTCTGGACTAGGTGGAGGCAGTGGAGAGGGAAGGAGGAGGGGCAGGAATGAGATCACAGAAATGACAGCTGCTCATGGGACCTGCGCTCTGCGTAGGCCTGGGGACAGAGGGAGGAGCCAGGGAGGGGAAGAGGTATGCCAGATCTCAAGGATGAAGACGCTGGGAGGTTGTGCCCTGGGCTGCTACCCAGGGTTGGCTGCCCACTGCCAGCAGGGGTGGCCCCAGGGATTCACCTGGCTCTCGCTGAGGAATCCCTGGGAGCCCTGGGGTGTTGGGCTGCCTCTACCTGACGCAGACCCACCCCTTACCGCCTCAGGGATCACCAGCCAGCTCTGGGTCTCTGCTTCTCAGTGACTTGGGAGTGGCAACAGCTCCCTGCAGGGCTGCTGGTTCCACCCCCTGCCCCGTCCCTGCTGTTGCCCTGAAACTCAAGGGCAGGGGCCATTATTGTCACCTCAAGAGGAACACCCAGCACAGGGCTGGACCCTGGGGATCGAGGGGGTGGGTGGCGCTCACTCCTCCCCACTCTTCTTCCAGCTATGTTGTGGAGCGCAAAATCGAACCTTTCTACAAGGGTGGAAAAGCACAGGTATAGGTCTGGGGAAGGGTTGGGGTGGGCGGCCAGAGGCTGCAGGGGCACCAAATGTTGCCTGGCTGAGACCCCTTTGTCCCCAGCTGGACCAGACTGGCCAGCACCTCTTCTGCGTCTGTGGCAACCGAGTCAACATTCTGGAGGTGGCCTCGGGGGCCGTGCTGCAGAGTCTGGAGCAGGTGAGGGCAGCCTAAGTGGGTGAGGGGCAAGTGGCGGGGCCAGCCCCTTCACACGGCGCTCTGCACACTGCTCTTTCCCCTAGGAGGACCAGGAGGATATCACTGCCTTTGATCTCAGTCCTGACGATGAGGTATGCAGGGTGGGGCCCAGTGGGGACTGAGTCTGGGAAGGTGCAAGGAGGGTGTTGCCACCCCTCTGCTGACCTGTATCCTCCCTCAGGTGCTGGTGACAGCCAGCCGGGCGTTGCTGCTGGCTCAGTGGGCCTGGCGAGAGGGCAGCGTTACCCGCCTTTGGAAGGCGATACACACAGCCCCCGTGGCCACCATGACCTTCGACCCCACCTCCACGCTGCTAGCCACGGGTAGGGCCCTGCTGGGCAGATGGGAGGCAGGCACAGATGGAGGGGCTTTGGGCGTTCCAGCCCCTCACCTTGCTTCCCCGTAGGCGGCTGTGACGGGGCTGTGCGCGTCTGGGACGTTGTGCGGCACTGCGGGACACATCACTTCCGAGGCTCACCTGGTGTGGTGCAGTGAGTGTGGGGGATGGGGCTGAGGGAGAGTGCAGGGGCGCCCCAGGCCGCTCAGCTCACACGTCCTGTCCCGACTGCAGCCTGGTGGCCTTCCACCCAGACCCCACACGCCTGCTGCTCTTCTCCTCGGCCGCAGACGCCGCCATCCGCGTGTGGTCACTGCGGGACCGGTCGTGCCTGGCTGTGCTGACCGCCCACTGCAGCGCTGTCACCTCACTGGCCTTCAGTGCTGACAGCCAGACTATGCTCAGGTCAGCAGCACGCCCTGGGAGGCAGGGAGGCTGGGGGGCGGGGGCCGAGGCTAAGACTTGACTTCAGGTAGCTGTTGCTCCCTCAGCTCCGGCCGTGACAAGATCTGTATCATCTGGGACCTTCAGAGCCACCAGGCCACGAGGACTGTGCCGGTGTTTGAGGTAGGGACACCGGGAGGCCAGGGCTGGTGAGTTGGGTTGGGAGAGGTGTCAGCAGCCTGTGACCCAGTTCGTCTCCAGAGCGTGGAGACCGCTGTGCTGTTACCAGAGGAGCCGGCATCTGAGCTGGGTGTGAAGTCCCCGGGCCTGCACTTTCTGACAGCCGGCGACCAAGGTGCGTGGGGCCGGGCCACAGGCAGGTGGTAGGGGCTGGGGAAGGCCTGTGAACCTGAGAGTCTCACAGCCTGTCCCCACCCACCCAGGCATTCTGCGTGTGTGGGAGGCAGCTTCTGGGCAGTGTGTGTACACACAGGCCCGGCCGCCGGGCCCTGGGCGGGAGCTGACCCACTGCACCCTGGCCCGCACCGCCGGCCTGCTCCTCAGCACCACTGCTGACCACAACCTGCTGCTCTACGATGTTTGCTCCCTGCGGCTGCAGAAACAGGTGCACATCTGCCCCTGCTTAGCCTGGGGAGGGGCTGTGGGTGCCAGCCCTCTTGCTGGGTCCTGGCTCACATCTCCTGCCTCCTGCCCCTGTATAGTTTGCTGGCTATAGTGAGGAGGTCCTGGATGTCCGGTTTCTTGGGCCTGAGGACTCCCACGTCATCGTGGCCTCCAATAGCCCCTGCCTGAAAGTGTTTGAGCTGCAGACATCAGCCTGCCAGATCCTCCATGGCCACACGGGTGAGTGGGGCCAGCCCACCTGACACTCTGGGACCCACTTGGGTCCCTTGCTTGCTTCCCTTCCCCCGTCTTGCCCTGTGACGTCTACCTCCCCCAACACATTTTCAGATATCGTCCTGGCTCTGGACGTGTTCCGGAAGGGGTGGCTCTTTGCCAGCTGTGCCAAGGTGAGGTGCCCTGAGAGGTAGGGGCAGGGGCACTAGGCGGGGAGGCCACATGGTAGGCCCACATACGAGCCTCTCTCCTCTACTCCCCGTCCCCAGGATCAGAGTGTCCGAATCTGGAGGATGAACAAGGCTGGCCAGGTGGTCTGCGTGGCTCAGGGTTCCGGCCATACGCACAGTGTCGGCACCATCTGCTGCTCTAGGTAGTGAGTTGGGGCTGAGCCTGGGGTGTCAGGGAGGTGGAGGCCCAGGCTTTCCAGCAGAGGCTGCCGCTCAGGGATCTGAGGAGGCAGCGGCAGTGTTGGCTTCCTCTTTGAGGCTCCAGCCTAGACATGTGGAACAGAGCAGGATGGGGGAGTCTGTTAGGTGCCTTGGGGGCAGTCCTCAGAAGTTTCCCTGGCAAAGTGGTTAAAGGGGGAAGGGCACTGGGGCAGAGAGAGGGACCCTGCACCAGGCTCAGGTGGAGAGGGGACCCCTGCGTGTACGGCTGGGGTCCTGTGGCTGGAGCTGAGTCACCAGGTGCTGCAGGTGGACAGTGTAGGCAGGGCTTGGTCCTTTGGGTGCCTAGAGGTGACCCAGGCCAATCTGCATCCTGGGACAGGCCCTGTGGTCTGAGCCATGGGCTCCCAGGCTGGCCCCGCGGGGAGCTGTCCATCAAGGCTGGCCAGGGCTCAGCTGTGTCTCCTCCTCCCCTGTTGGGCCACAGGCTGAAGGAGTCCTTCCTGGTGACGGGCAGCCAGGACTGCACTGTGAAGCTGTGGCCCCTTCCGAAAGCCCTGCTGTCTAAGAACACAGCCCCAGAAAGCGACCCTGTCCTCCTGCAGGCCCAGACCACTCAGCGCTGCCACGATAAGGTGAATCCGTAGCCACTGGGTGGGGGTGTGGCCCAGCCCTTGCTGGCAGGGGGATGGGGATGCTGAGCCACCACCTGCTCCCATTGCCAGGACATCAACAGCGTGGCTGTTGCCCCCAACGACAAGTTGCTGGCCACAGGCTCACAGGACCGCACGGCCAAGCTCTGGGCCCTGCCGCAGTGCCAGCTGCTGGGCGTCTTCTCAGGCCACCGGCGTGGCCTCTGGTGCGTCCAGTTCTCTCCCATGGACCAGGTGCTGGCCACGGCCTCAGCTGACGGCACCATCAAGCTCTGGGCGCTCCAGGACTTCAGCTGTCTCAAGGTAAGCAGCGCTCCAGGCCCTGCACGCATCCCGCCCTGGTGACATCTCATGCCCTACCTCAACCTTGCAGACATTCGAGGGGCACGATGCTTCCGTGCTGAAGGTGGCCTTTGTGAGCCGGGGCACACAGCTGCTGTCCAGGTGAGTGGGCTGGGGCGGGGCAGCGATGGGGCCAGGTGGGGAGCTGCCTGATGCTGAGCCTCTCCCCACCCCAAACCCAGTGGCTCAGATGGCCTCGTGAAGCTCTGGACCATCAAGAACAACGAGTGTGTGCGGACACTGGATGCCCACGATGACAAGGTCTGGGGGCTGCACTGCACCCGGCTGGATGACCGCGCCCTCACTGGTGCCAGCGACTCCCGAGTCATCCTCTGGAAGGTTGTGGGCCTGAGGGTGGGGAGGAGGCGGGGTGGCACGGGGACCCCATCTGACCCCAGTCTCACCCCAGGATGTGACTGAGGCGGAGCAGGCAGAGGAGCAGGCCAGGCAGGAGGAGCAGGTGGTCAGGTAAGGCCAGGGCAGTTGCGCCCCTCCCGGCAACACCCCTGCTCTAGGCTGTAGGGAAGCTGAGGCTGAGCACGAGGCTCGCCGTCTGCTGACTCCGATAGCTCTGCCTGCAGCCCCAGCCAGCGACCCTCAGTGGCCTCTCCCTTCCTGGCAGGCAACAAGAGCTGGACAACCTGCTGCATGAGAAGCGGTACCTGCGGGCGCTGGGCCTGGCCATCTCCCTGGATCGGCCCCATACTGTGCTGACCGTCATCCAGGGTCAGGGCCCACCCCTGGGGGTGAGGGGCCGGGTCTCTGGACCACTGGGCTCTGCCTTCCCCAGCTCAACCTTCCCGCCTCCCACAGCCATTCGGAGGGACCCTGAGGCCTGTGAGAAGCTGGAAGCCACCATGCTCCGACTGAGGCGAGACCAGAAAGGTTGGGGGCCGGTCAGGGTGGGTGGCCCGGTGGGCAGGGGCCAGCCATGGCGGATTGACCGGGCGAGAGGATGACGTTCCTGTCGCCCACAGAGGCCCTGCTGCGCTTCTGTGTCACGTGGAACACCAACTCGCGCCACTGCCACGAGGCCCAGGCCGTGCTGGGTGTGCTCCTGCGGCACGAGGCCCCCGAGGAGCTGCTGGCCTACGAAGGCATGCGTGCAGCACTTGAGGCTCTGCTGCCCTACACTGGTACGCAGGCACAGCCTGGGGTTGGGGACATCCTGGGGGGTGTGTGGATACCCCCTGACCTTCCTCTGTCCTTCCCAGAGCGGCACTTTCAGCGGCTCAGCCGGACACTCCAGGCTGCCACCTTCTTGGACTTCCTGTGGCACAACATGAAGCTGCCCGTGCTGGCCACCGCCCCCACACCCTGGGAAACCCATAAAAGCGCCCTCTCCTAGGCGGCTGCCTCTCTCTCCAGTCCATCCCAACCCCCTGGGGAACCCATAAAGGTGCGCTCACCTAGCCGGCTCCGTCTCTTTGGGCTCCAGTCCAGCCCCCATCCTGGTCAAAACCGTCCCTAGCCACCCAAAGGGGCACTGGAGCTGATGTCTCGGCCCGGCTAGCCCATCCCCACACCCTGGCCTGGCAGAGACCCGGCTCAGCAGGGTGAGACGGCAGGGGTCATTCAGAACAAGCTTTACTCAGGAACAGTAAATCGCCCCCTCCCATCCCTGCTGGCCAGGGAGATCCACCCTTCCCACACCTCCCCAGCCCTGGGATGGTGCAGTCTGTACCCCCATGGGGATCTTTGCGCTCACTGCTCTGTCGTAGCGCGCGACACAGGGTCCACGCACCCTCCAGAGGGGCCCTGGCGCCCTGGGTGCCGCTCCAGGGCCCTGCGGGTGATGGTGCAGCAGCGGCTCTGGATGGCGCCCGGCGAAGGTCGGGCGGGGACGGTGGGGGCAGGGGCGGTGGCCTGGGAGGGTTCCGGGGAGCCCTGGGCCTCATCCGCTGAGTTGTCTCCTCGGCGCAACCCCGTCCCACTCAGGAGCGCGCCCAGCCCTTCAGGCCGCAGCACCACCGCAGGGAGGAGGCCCGCCCGGTCGCCGTACCTGCGAGGGGCGGGGTGTGCTTAGGGCCCCGCCCGCCTCGGCTAGGCTGCTCCGCCCAAGCCCACTCCCGCGCACCTGCAGAGCCACCAGCCGCGATCTGACGTTTTCAGCACGCGCACGCGCGCCCCTGCGGGCACGGACAACTCATCTGCACGGCTGCCCTCGTAGGCGCGGGAAGCACAGAACTGGGGACCTGGGGGTGGATGTTTGGGGTCACCGTGGGGCCGCAGAGGCCAGGGCCCTCACCCTTCTCCGGATTCTCCTGGCTTGAGTGCTGACGCCAGGACTGCCCTAAAACCGGTTCAGAGCTTCCTCTAGGTTCAGTGTCCAAGCACGGGCTCCTGGGCCCCATCAAGCCGCCCTTCCCGCAGTGCTTCTGGCCCAGTTTTGCCACATGGTCCAGCTGTAGTGATGGCATGAGGGGTGGGGGTTAGGCGCATACCGCTGCTCCCTGGGGACGGGCCTCCTTCCCGGCCCTGGCCCGCATCCACCTCCTCTAGGTAGGGCGCTGGAAACCAAGCCGTCTGCTGGTCCTGGTTCTCTACCAGCCACCAGCCTGTGCACAAGGGGTGGGTGGGGACTCAGATCTTGAGGCTCCCTGGAGTCCAGGGGCAGAGAGGCAAATCCCTGGGTTCTTGGCGGGCCCTACCGGAGGGGTGCCGCAGCAGCACATCCAGGCTCTCCTGGGCCTGCACCTGGAAAGGCCGGTCCCGTGTGTCCTGGGTGCAGAAGGACTGCAGGCAACGCAGGCTTTGAGCCTCCAGACTGTGGATGGAGAGGCGGCCGGCAGCACAGGAGAGAGGTGGCTCCACTGCGGTGGGCAGGATCACCCGGCTGGGAAGGGCAGCCCGCACAGGTGAGAGGTAGGCAGATTCCAGGGTGAAACTAGGCGTGCCACGCCACCCCAGCAAGACTGCCAGCCTCCCAGTCTCAACTCCTCTTCACTGGCTATAACCCCCACTCTGGACCTCTCCCTAGCTCCAAACGCTGCTGCAAGCTGGGAGTTGGGGGCGAGTCAGGCACCTGCCGGGTGGCAGCACGGGCTCCAGGTCCAGGGGTTGTGGTTCAAAGAAGCCTGTGATCGCCGGGCTCCGAGCCACGCGCTCTGCAGTCGCCAGCAGCCTCCGAGAATAGGTTTCCAGCAGTTGCAGGCGTGCGAGGCCACGGCTCGTGCGCCCCCCGCGTGCCAATAGCGGTGCATCTAAGGACACCACAAAAACGTACTGTGAGACCCCGCTTCGGGCTTCACTGGTCCTTCGCGCCACCCCACCCCCACCCTCACCCCCTACCCCCGGCAAGCCACCGCCTTGCCTGCCACCGGACCCAGGCTGGCCTGACCGAGAAGCTTTGGGAGAATGCGGTCGGATTTCCGCAGCAGGCCCGCCTCCACCGGGAAGGTCTCCTTGAGGGTCTTCTGAGGGCGGAAACCGGCGCATCAGTCTCCCAGAGCCCACTGTGCACCTTTAGGAGGGTGGGGTCCCTCACCCTGATGGCAAGGGCTGGGAGCCTCAGGCAGGATGAAGGGCCTTCAGTTAGAGTCACTGATAGGTCTTGCACTGGTAGGCACCCAGGTGGGGAAGCCTCAACCATGGCATTAGGGTGGCCCAGGGTCACTCACCTTGAGCCGCCTGAATTCCTCCCAGCTCCTGCGCACAAAGGTGTCGCTGCCATCTGACCAGCGCACGGAGAAGGCAAACATCTAGGGGACGTAAAGTTGTGGGTGCCTTGGAGATGCTGATCAAGGCACCCCATTCCTATGCCTCAGGGCCACTAGAGACGCAGCCAGGTCTTACTTGGAGCCTCTTGATCTGCACCAGAGCTGCCCCTCGCACTGAAACTGGGTACCGTGGGCCTGCCATGGCTGTGGCCTTCAGGCTGCAGACTCCTAAAATGGGTGAGGACCCCTCTGCCTCCCTGTGCTCCAGAGGGCTCTGGGGCACCCAGGAGCCCAGCTGGCTGGGATAGAATCCCGGCAATGCCTCAAGCCTGTAGGGTCCTTGTGGGGCTGCCCCAGCTGAGTCCTTTGCAGCTTTTTTGCTCTCCCCCAAGCCCAAGATCTGAGAACAGGAGCACAGGAATTGGGGGACTTCCAGGCAGAGCTGCTAGGAGGAAGAATGAGCGTCCCAGCCCTAGAGGCATGCAAGACTAAGGGGCAGAGCGTAGGAGGAACTGCTGCCTGGGGCCCTCCTGCCTGACTCTGGCCAAGGGAGGAGGGAGGAGAAGGCGGGGCCCATCACAGTGCCACCAGTCCTGCCCATCTCTGGATTCCCCCACCCTGCGAGGTACTTGGCTTGATGAAACCTCCTGCCAGGGTGCGCCCAACAACTCTGTCTTAGAACTGGCCTGGGGGTTTCTGTGCAGAACCAAGGACTCAGTGCTCAAGGCTTTAAGTGCTTTGTCTGGCTTAATCCTAATGCTGGGGGAAAGGTCTCTTAATGTCCCCAACTCATAGAGGAGGAAATGTGTGCTAAATGTATGATTCTTGTGAGTTTTTCTGTATATTTTGGGGGAGGGGCAGACCTCACAGGCTCACCCCAGGGGTTCTCCTGTAGTGAGGAGAAAGAGGGCCCATCTGTGTAGTCACTGGCACTTGAGGGGTGAGGGGTGGTCAGGGAAGTGGTCACCAGGACTGTTTAGAGAGCCACCTCTCAATTCATGATTTACCGTGACTTACTGCAAACACTGCCTAGTCAGAGGCTCACCCAGGTGCCACACCTCTCTGGCTGCTTCCTTATAGTTTGAGCTTCGGAAGCCACATTCAACCTTGGCACACAGTGTTCTTCCTGGTGCTGGAGCCACCAGTTCTGTGTTGGGATGCCCCTACTCCAGCCCCTTCAGGGAGCGGTCAGTCTCTGGGGCATCCCTCCAGGTATCTGCCTTGGCTGCAACAAAGGGCCTTTGTGTGTGTCTCACCAGCACTCTCTGAGGCCCTCAAGCTGTCCCTGGTCTTGGCATGGACTAAGCACACCTGCTCACATAGGGCTGATTTGCAGGGCACCCCCAGCCAGCTCTCACCTCCTCCCTAACTCAGCTGAGGGCCCCGATGACCTGGTGGTGAATCAACCCAGGGGAGACTTTGCTCTCCTGGAAGACAGTAGAGAAGCTGGGGAGGATTTATTCACAAGCAGAGGCCTAGAGGAATTCTGAGGCCCCTGCACACCCCAGCTGACACAGCTTGCCCCACACCACATCAGCCCTGGATCCTTCCCACTTTTTCCTCTCCTACCCTCCTTTCTTACCTGAATGGTACAACCACCCCAGCCTCCATCCATATCCTCCTCACTTGTCCCTACAAAATCCACTCCAAGTTCGGGCTCGGTGTCTCTCACCTGTAATCCAAGCACTTTGGGAGTCCAAGGCGGGGGAACTGCTTGAGCTCAGGAGACCAGTCTGAGCAACATGGTGAGAACTCTATCTGTACCAAAAAATATATACAAAAATTAGCCAGGTGTGGTGGCATGTGCCAGTAGTCCCAGCTATTTGGCAAGTTGAGGTGGTGATAGCCAGAGGAATCATTGCAGCAAACTGAAATGGGATCAGATTGGGTAGCCTTGCCCAAAACTGACTGGCATCTTCCCCCTACCCTTAGAATAAATTCCCAATCCCCGCAGCTGCTGACCAGGTCCTTGATGGGCCCACTGGCGTTTTTGTTCCTGCAAAACGCCAAGACCCTACCACCTTGGGCTTAGTCTCAAAGGCGCTCCTCAGCTGATTTCTCATCCTTCAGGCCTCTGCCCAAGGGTTACCTCCTCAAGGAGGCCTTCCAGATTTACCCCACCCTTGCACGGCCCCACCAGTTTGTACGTGAACATTCATGGGCGTGACTCTTTTTTTTTTTTTTCACGTCTTGACCATTGAATTATGAACAGACGAGGTCAGGCAACACAGCCGTGTTCCCTGCTCTGCCCAGCACCTGGAACAGCGCTTGGAGCAGAGCGGCCACTGCACAGATGATAGAATGGATGAATGAACGCAAGGAGGCAGAGGAATCCCAGAGGTCGCTCCAACTGGGAGCCCGACCCCTCATCCAGTCTGTAGGATCGGTGGCAGCCGGGGGCGCGCCGAGAGCCAGAGGTTCGCTCAAACCCTGGGCAGCCGCGCCCCGCCCCTCGTTGCCAGTGGCGCCGGGGCGGGGCCGTGAGCCCAGGGCCCTAGCGCGCGCCACACGGTGTGCAGTCACGCCGGCGCCGCGTTGCCAGGGCTCCCAGCACCCGGCGGGTGGACGCGCCCCTCAGCCGAGGGCACAGAGCATGGCCGCGGGCACGCAGGACGCTCAGAGCGGAGCGATGGGGGCGTTGCGGGCCGCGACACAGACTTCGCCTGGGCCTCAGCCCGGGTCCACAGCGTGGCTGCGGCGCACCTTCCGCCACACTCCGCTGTTCTACCGAAGGAGGCGAGAGCGCCGCCACGGACTGCGCAAACCCGGCGCGGGCAGCGGAGCGGCCGGGTCCTCCAGCTCCGTCCCCTCCCAGGCCAGCGCCTCGGCCTCTGGCTCCGCCTCCACCCGGGCCCGCGGGCCGGACTCCGCCCCCGACTCCGCCCCCAGCCCCCGCTCGGGCCCGGCCCCCGCGAGCACGGCGCGCGCCTCCGGCTCGTGCTTTCGCGCGCTGGCCTGGGGGCCGACCTGGAGGCTCATCTGGAGGCCGAGCTAGCCCGGCAGACCTTGCGCGGGCAACATGGCGGCGCCCGGCGAGCGGGGCCGCTTCTATAGCGGGAACTTCTTCCTGCCCGGTGGCGCGCGCTCCGAAGTGATGGACGACCTGGCGACCGACGCACGGGGCCGGGGTGCGGGGCGGAGAGACGCGGCTGAGAAGTTAGCCCAGGCGCCGACCTCCGATTCTCAGGTCGCCGAGGACGTCTCCCGGAGGCGGCCGTGCCGGGCCTGCGTGGACTTCAAGACGTGGATGCGGACGCAGCAGAAGGTGCAGATCCCTGCCCGACCTCCCCCAACCCCGCGCAGCCCCCGCCCCCGCCCAGGTGCCCCGGCAGAGTTCCCCAGGGTTGCCTGTCCCTGAACCTTGTCCCCCAGGTAGGTCTGGCCTTACAGCCTTCATCCGCGTTTGGGCTGGATCGTCTGCAGGACTCTGGCCAGAGTCCACTGGGCCACCGGCTGGGCCGTGCAAGCGGGGAGCTTTGGGCGCTTCTGTTCGGAAAATGAACTCACTCTCTGTCGGCCTTCCGCAGCGGGACAGCAAATTTAGGGAGGACTGCCCGCCGGATCGCGAGGAACTGGGCCGCCACAGCTGGGCTGTCCTCCACACCCTGGCCGCCTACTACCCCGACCTGCCCACCCCAGAACAGCAGCAAGACATGGCCCAGTTCATACATTTATTTTCCAAGTTTTATCCCTGTGAGGAGTGTGCTGAAGACCTAAGGAAAAGGTAAGATGTGTTGGCAGGCATCAGAGCTTTGCACTGGAGCCTGGGCCTGGGGCTCCTGACTGACGTTATAGCGGGGAACATAGAGAAACCTCCAGAGGTGGCAGAAGCTTGCTGAGGAGCAGGGACCACCAACAGGTGAGGACTGGGGCTATCTGAGCCTCCTCCTCTTGTCTCAGAGGCCAAGCTGCCGGGATTTGTTGCTGGGTACTGTTCTGCCACAGCCACAGGTCTCCCAGGAAGGGCTTCCCTGCCTTGTTTGGCACCAAAGGCAGCTCCCCGCAGGTTAGGGAGGACTCCACTTTGCCTGACTTCTGAACTGCTGGTTTTAAAATCTTGGAAACCCACTGCTTTTGCTCCCAAGAGCCACCTCTTCCTCACTGAGGCATCCAAGAGCCAGAACTGGCCCTTGCAGGTGTTTCTGGCCAGATGTGTGGAGCAGAGCTGCCATTGTTGCTTTCAGCCTGGGCAGTTAGAATGAGGTCTCTTGCTGACTGAGGCATCAGAGCCTCAGGTACTAAGAATCAAGTCCAGTTTTCAGTTACAAGGCTGTGCCCACCCCCACCCAGTCCACACTCTGCCTGGGGCCAGGGACACTAGATGCCGCCTCCTGGGTGTTAGGAGCTTGTAAAATTGCTAGGTCTGTGCTGTAATGTCTTTCTTTGAGTCCCTGTCGGTGTTTCAGCAGCCCTGGGAGTTCACCACACCCAGGGAGCTACAGGGTCAGGCCTGTTGTGGGAATTCCCATCCCCTGGAGCATGAGGACGCTCCGAGGTGAAGCGCACGGCAGTGGCCCAGCTCTCCGTCCTTGGGAGCGGACAGCTGGCAGGGGCAGTGGAGCCGCTGCGTCCTCCCATTCTTCACGTGCTCTCCCTACACAGGCTGTGCAGGAACCAGCCAGACACCCGCACCCGGGCATGCTTCACGCAGTGGCTGTGCCACCTGCACAATGAGGTGAACCGCAAGCTGGGCAAGCCTGACTTTGACTGCTCAAAAGTGGATGAGCGCTGGCGTGACGGCTGGAAGGATGGCTCCTGTGACTAGAGGCTGGTCAGCCAGAGCCCATGGGACAGCCAGCCAGCGCCCTTGCAGTGGCCTGGTTGGATAGGGGCAGGGCACTCATTAAAGTGCATCAGGCCCAGAGCCTGTTGTGTCTCAGTTGGGTAGTCCCAGGACACTGCCCAGGGGGCCCTGCCCCTCTCAGGTTTGGAACAGGAGGCACCCACAGCAGGTACCTGCTGGCCTCCTCCTCAGTGGAGCCCCCAAGGAGCAGCAGCTGAACTGCAGGTGAGGGAGGCCAGAGGAGCCTGGGCTGCCCCTTGCCATTCAGGATGTGGCTTCCTGCTCACCCCATGCCCTGGTGCCTCGCTCCTCACACAGGAAGACAGTGAGCCTGGCTGGGCGACCCTGTGCCTGTCCCTGGAGCCTGGGCCATTGCCTTCCCACTGTGCAGCCAGGGATGCCCACAGGGCCCCTGCCCCCATGGCTCTGTGCTGCTCACTTCATGGGCTGAACTCTCCGCTCTGCTCAGTCCCTACAGGAAAGCTCAGGCGGGGTTTGTCTGAGGGTCCACCATCCTGCCCACTCCCTGCCTGGCTCATGCCTGCATTGTGCCATGCCTGTCCACAGGGGATTTGTGTTGCCCACTTCTTCAGAGTTTGAGGTCCAAATAAAACATTGAAGTGACTGAGGACCTTGGCTGCGTGTGCTTTGTGCTAGGGCCTATAGCAGTGCACGGGGCCTGCTCTGTCCTGTGCTCAGCTGCATTTCCTGCTGGGGTCCTGGTTCCTCACGAGGAGAGGGAAATCCCAAGGTGAGAGAGGGCCAGGAACAGCAAGGATGCTGATTGGTTGGGGAAGGGGGGCCAGAGTAGCTGATACGGGGGTTCGAGGAGTACGGGGAGGCCAGACAGCACGAGGCCTCCCAGGCCCCAGGAGAGCCATGGCTTTTACCCCCAGCTCTTGTGACGGTAGGTTCTTGGCAGGTTTGGAGCCACGGTATGGCAGGAAGTAATGTGGCTTTGAAGGGTCCTCTGGCTGCTGAGCTGGGATAAGGCAGGTAAAGGTGGAGCAGGGGGGCTGGCGAGGAAGCTGGAGCAGTCACCAAGTGACCCCAGAGAGGAGACTTACCCCCAGGTTGGGGGCAGACGTAGGGTACACTGAGGGGAAAGCCTGAGAACCCTGAGGTGAGGACGGAGTCCTCGGAGACTGCTGGGTGCTGCTGTGTGTGTTGGAGACAGAAAAGTCTACGAGTGCAGCGAGTTGGGGTGACTGGGACCAGCCTTTGGGCCTCCCCAGCCAGAGCAGCCCAGCAACAGTGTCTCCTGTGGCCATAAAGCTCCAGGGACCTCCATCCTCAGGCCTGTGTGGAGAGAGCTGCCATATCCCCCACCAGATTGGTCCTGTGGGGCTGCTGGCTTCTGTAGAGCCTGCCCGGGGGCCAGGTGCCACAAATGAGAGAGGGGAGATGGGGGTCGGCCAGGAGAGAAGGTGCCCCTTCCTCTCCCAGACTCAGCGCTTCTCTCTGGCCTTTTGTGAGGCCTACGAGTGCCTTAGGAACCAGGCTGGTTCTCTGGTGAGGCTGTGGTCAGCTTAGGAACGCACTGCCTGTATCTGCTGTCCTTCCTAGCTGCCTTACTTCCTTACTTCCCTTTTTCCCTGTCTTCCCTGAAGTTTCACTCCCAAATAAAACTCTCACTTTGACTCAGAGGCTGTTTTTGAGGGCATCCAGGCCCGTGGAACTGAAGTTCAAGGAAAGGTTCTAGCTCGAGCTGGTGTTCTACAGCTGTTGACACACAGACCAAAAGAGCCAGCACAGAGGGAGGAGAGACCCCCCCACACCACAAGGATCAAGCCCTGGGCTCCTAAGGCTCACAGGTCACAGAGGAGGGGCCCATGAGGTAGGAGGAGCACCAGGAGGGAGGAGGATCTCCAGGTGGGGCGCAGTGGCTCACACCTGTAATCCCAGCACTTTGGGAAGCCAAGGTGGGCAGATCACTTAAGGTCAGGAGTTAGAGCATGGCCGGGCAAAACCAAAACTAAAAATATTTTTAAAATTAGCCAGGCGTGGTGGCATGCCTGTAATCCCAGCTACTCCAGAGGCTGAGGCAGAAGCATCATGTGAGCCTCTGAGGCAAAGGTTGTGCAGTGAGCCAAGACTGACCCACTGCACTCCAGCCTGGGCGACAGTGCAACTCTGTCTCAAAAGACAAAATTGAGCTGACGGCAGCATCAGACTTGCCCTTGGGATTGGCACGGAGAGGTTAGTGGCAATCTTGAGTTTAGGTGGCGGTGGGAGCCGATTCTGCCGGGTCTCAGAGGAAGAGAGAGGAGGGGTGGTGCAGGCAGAGGACAGAAAACTCGAGCTTGCTGCTCAAAGGAGCAGTAACTGCGGGCAGCTGGAGGGGAGGAGGGGTCAACAGTGTTTGGCTTTTTAGGAGAAAGTGCAGCATGTCTGGGTGCTGACGTGATAAAGTAAAAGAGGAAAATGAATGACACAGAGGGGAGGCCTGGGGCCAATGGGTGAGAAGGGTCGGGATCGGACGCACAGTGTGATGGATTTGGAATCCAGTGAGTGGTGCCTCTGGCAACACCTGCTCCGCCCGCCTGTGCACAGCTAGTCTGAAGAGTTCCAGACCAGAACCAATGGGCTCCAGGGGGGCTGGGCAAGACAGCACCGTCTGTACACCAGGTTGTTGTAGCAGGCAGCTGGGTTGCTTATTTACCTGTCTGAAGAACAGGGTGGTAACAGACTCTGCTTCTACAGGGGACGCACTTGGTGTTGTAAATGCTCAGTCAGCGCAGACATCTCAATGCTCTAGACAGAAACCTAGGAGTCATCTGAACTTCCAGCCCGGCAGGAACATGAGGGGAGGGACCCTGTTGCACCCAGGGCTGGGGTCTGGAGGGGACCCAGCAGGGCAGCCAGGCAGCAGCCCCACCCAACTGCTGGTCTCTGATGCCTCTCCCTGCCCTCGATTCCAGACTAGGTGCTGCAAGTGCGCTAGGGAGACCCAGGAGTAGGGAGGGCATTCGGAGCGCCAGCACCCAGCCACGGACAAGGAGCAGAGACACCAAAACCAACACTCTCATTGGCGCTGGCCACGGTGGCCCTCCTCCTCATCCCTCAACAGGTGCTCCTGGGGTGGAAGCCTTTCTTCCCACCAGACTCTCCCAGCCCGAGGCTAGAACTGCTGAAGGACCAGCTAGAACACTGTGGGGGGCCATGGGAAAGACCCCAGTTGCCCACTTGGTCTTCCTGGGACCAGGGCCAGGGAGCCAGTCTCCTCTCCGGAGGGTTGGGGGAAGATGCTGGAGCCCATGGACCTCCTACTCCTTCATTTCCTCCCCAAGGGCCCTTCGCAGAGGAGCGGGTTCCTTTTCCTGTCTGTCCTCCCGGTTATGGCAAAGTCTGCGCCCAGCGCCCTTGCCCCCTTCCCCCGAGGACCTGGCTGGCGGGTGCCTGAGGATGGTCTCGATCTCAGGATCGGGGCAGGCAGGTGAGGGTGGGGGATGGGAGGTGGGCGCGGCGGAGGGAGAGGAGGGCCCTGGTCCCGCGCGCGTGGACCCAGTGAGGGGCGCGGGCTCGGCCCCGCCCCGCCCCGCGCGCCCGGCGCGCGCTCCCGGGAGGCGGCGACGGCTGCAGCGTCGGTAGCATCAGCATCAGCATCAGCAGCAGCGGCCTCGGGCGGGGCTGGACGGACGGACAGGCGGACAGAGGGCGCCGGGGGCGCGCATCCCGCCCGGGCGGCCATGGAGGGCGCCTCCTTCGGCGCGGGCCGCGCGGGGGCCGCCTTGGACCCCGTGAGCTTTGCGCGGCGGCCCCAGACCCTGCTCCGGGTCGCGTCCTGGGTGAGTGGCCCCTGCGCGGGCCCCCGCTCCCGTCCCTGCCTCGCGACCCTCATGTCTCTACCCGCCCCCTGACCCCTGCTTCTCGCCCCCTAACCTCACTCTCATCCTTGCCGGCCCCTCCCCCGCCGGCTCAGGTTGGGGTGACGTCACCCGGCAGGGCGCGCCCACCTGAGGGCGGGGGAGGGGCCGGCGGCGACGGAGAGGGACCTTGAGAGGTCACCGCCGGTGGCCCCTACCCCTGCCTCCTCCCAGGGTCTAATTCCAGTCCCTTTCCGCAGCCCTTACTCCGTTTTTCCTGTTCTCGTGACCTGGAAGCAGGCTCCGGGTGGGGACGGGATTCACCGAGGGGCAGAAGGAGGGGGCTACGGGAACCGAGAGAGATCGGGCAGCGCCTCCCCTTTACCCTGCACACACACCCTCCGGGCTCCTTGGCAGGGAGCCTATCCCCTGGCCCCCAAGTCCAGCTGTGAGTTGAGGGAGGAGAGGTTTGGGCTGGGAGGGCTTCCTGTCGGCGGTGGTGTGGGAGGCAGGTTTGGGGCAGCCTAGCCCACTGGGGTGTCTCTGGGAGGGCCCTGCTGCTCCTTCCTGCCCTCCAGCAGGGGAGATGGCAGGTGGGTGGCCGAGCTCTGGGTTTTGTCCAGGAGGTGATCTCCGTGCCTATCGTGGAGGAGGGCGATGCCCATGGTGAGGCAGGGGGCTTTGGTCTCCCCTGCGGAGTGGCTCTGACCAGACCCGGAGGCAGGGCGCTGCGTTCCAGTATGAGCTCATGTCCCGACTTGTGGCCCACTCCTGGGGGACAAGTGCATGTCCTGGCTTCCCCCTCGCCTTGGTCTCTCGGAGCTGGAGCGGGAAAAGAGCGAAGGGATGAGGCATGAGGTTGAGGCTGGAAGTCTTTTCTTGGAAACACAGGGCTGCCCCGTACAGCGCTGGTTAAAATGACTGCGTTCTGCGCCCCCTCCGCTGCCTGCCTCCTGGAACTGGTGGGCAGGAGGCACTGAGGTTTGACTGAATCCCAGAGGTCAACGGTGTCATCCTTTCAGCCCAAACACTTAGGGGCGATATTAATAATCAGTCACGTGGGGGCCGTCATGCCTCAGGTGCCCACCACGTGCAGAAAGCTGGCTGGACGTCTCTGTCCCAGAACTCCAGGAGTTTTGCCCGTCACCCTATTTGCATGCTAGAAACATGCCAGACAGCTCCCAACCGCGCAGGGAGCAACAGCCCCGCTGCCTCCATGCCCTCCTTCCGCCCCGCTCTACTCCTACCTCCAGTTCGCCCTGCCGGCGCCAGCCTGGGAATCATGGGCCCAGGCGAAGGCTCCTATTCCGACACTCTTGGGTGGGCTCTGAGGGGACATCACGGGCCCATGCGGTGCAGAGTACCTGGCTTGAATCAGCCTCGGCTTTTGTCACCCTTGCATTCCCGGACACTTCCCCTTTGGAGCCCCTATGTCCCCATTTATAAAGAGGGTAAGAACAATGGAGATCCCATGGGGACTTTCTGATGATTCGGTGAGGGAACGCAGGTAAAGTGACGGTTTAGGACAATGCCTGGGCACTGTCCAGGCATTGTATATGCTCACTAAACGGTCCGTGTTGTCAACAATTACTAAATACGCGAGGGTTTGCGAAAGGAAGACGTGACACCGCCCCCCACCCAGATACCGGCCTGGGAACGCAGAGACAGGCCCGGGGGCGTGGGCGCTCGCGGTGGGCGACACACAGGTCGGGTCGCCGCAGGGCCCTGAGCACCGCGCCGCCCGCAGGTGTTCTCCATCGCCGTCTTCGGGCCCATCGTCAACGAGGGCTACGTGAACACCGACAGCGGCCCGGAGCTGCGCTGCGTGTTCAACGGGAACGCGGGCGCCTGCCGCTTCGGCGTCGCGCTGGGCCTCGGAGCCTTCCTCGCCTGCGCCGCCTTCCTGCTGCTCGACGTGCGCTTCCAGCAGATCAGCAGCGTCCGCGACCGCCGGCGCGCCGTGCTGCTAGACCTGGGCTTCTCAGGTGGGCGAGGCAGGAACGAGGAGCGGGAGGCTGGGACGGGACCTGAAGCGGCGAGCTTCAATGGGCCTTCCGGGTGGGCGGGGCCTGGGCGGGACGGGTCGCTGGAGTTTCTAGGTGGGCGTGGCCTGACGGCGGGAGTCCGTGGGCCTCCCGGGTGGGCGGGGCGGGGGCGGGGCCTGGGTGGGGAGCGCCACTGGAGCTTCTGGTGGGCGGGGCCATGGGGAGAGGCGGGGGCTGGGGCGGGGCCTGATGCAGGGAGCGTCAATGGGCCTCCCGGGTGGACGGGGAGGGGGCGGGGTCTGGACGGGGAGCGCCGAGGGACTTCCTAGGTGGGCGGGGGCGCGGTGTCTGGGCGGGGCCTGGGCGCGGAACGCCGCTGGCGCTCCCGGGCGGGCGGGGTCAGCGGAGGGGAGGGAGGCGGGGCCTCGCGCCTCGTGGTGAGCCCAGGCGAGGCGCCTCCCGCCGCGTGCCCGCCGACCCCTCCTCTTCCGGGCGAGGCCGCCGTGGGCCCCCTTGTGGAGCGCCGCCCTGACCCAGCAAGCGGTCCGCAGGACTCTGGTCCTTCCTGTGGTTTGTGGGCTTCTGCTTCCTCACCAATCAGTGGCAGCGCACGGCGCCTGGGCCGGCCACAACTCAGGCGGGGGACGCGGCGCGGGCCGCCATCGCCTTCAGCTTCTTTTCCATCCTCAGCTGGGTGAGTGCGGGGCCTGGGAGGACGGGGCGAAGGGGCGGGGCGCTCGACTGATCCCTGCTGACCCTGGCTGACCCGGCCCCCGCGCAGGTGGCGCTCACGGTGAAGGCCCTGCAGCGGTTCCGCCTGGGCACCGACATGTCGCTCTTCGCCACCGAACAGCTGAGCGCCGGGGCGGGCCAGGCCTACCCCGGCTATCCGGTGGGCAGCGGCGTGGAGGGCACCGAGACCTACCAGAGCCCTCCCTTCACCGAGACCCTGGACACCAGCCCCAAAGGGTATCAGGTGCCCGCCTACTAGTGGCTGGCAGGCACAGACCAGGGTTCCAAGGCCACCCCACCAACGCCGGCACCAAGGTCTCCGGGACCTCCCTTGGGACCTTCCAGCTCAGCGCCAGGGACAGAGTGGGTGGCCGCTTTGGGCCATTCGGGGCCAAGAGGGGGTGGCCCCTTGAGTGCCTGGGCTGTCCCCTGCCGAGTTCCCCCAGTCCCTCAGCACCTGGCCCCAAGCCTGAGGTCCTGAGAAGGGGATAGCACCGCCCAGGACGTGTGTCCCAAGCCTTGAATGGACTGGCCTGGGGGAGCATTCCCCTCTTAGGCCACCCACCCTGCGGCTCACCTGCCCACTCAGGGGTCAGAGGTCCAGCTGCCCTCTACGATCAGGTGCAGGCGGTGCCCAGGACAAAGCAGGTATAGGGGAAAGACACCACCCTCGCCCCGAGGCTGGGGCTCCTGGCCACTGTTCCCATCCCATGTCCCTGTGGGTAGTGACTGTCGCGCTTTTGTCGTGGTGGTGCGTCCTGTCCGGAGCAGCTCTCCACTCTCTCTCACAGGCTCATAGAACAGCCCGGCCCTGTCAGTGTTGTGATCGTGGTCCAGTCTTCGGGTTTCACCTCCTAGTGCCCCACAAGCCGCTCCTCTGTCTGTGGCCCTGGCCCCTGCCCAGGTGTGGGTGGTTCTGGCTAGGAAGGCACAAGGTAGCTGTGGACCTGGGCACCAGTCCTGTCTAGGCCCTTCAGTAAGACCTTGTCAGGGGAGGTGAAGGATGCCTGGGTGCCAGGCAAGACAGGCCCCTCAGCAGGAGAGAGGCCCAGAGACTCCAGCTGGCCAACCGTGCCCCAGGAGACAGCCCCTGCGGTTCCCTTTACCTTGGCTTCCTGGAGCGGTCCCTGCCTCTCCACCTGCACCCCACTTCCTGGCCCAGTCCCAGGTTGGAGTCCCTCTGTGTAGCTGCCTACTCATGCGTTGCTCAAAGCTGGCTTTTCATATTAAGTCGACAGCAAACACGGTTGCCACATTTCATCAGACAGACAGACACCTCCTTCTGGAGTTGCGGTTGAGTGACAACCTTGTTACATTGTAGCCTAGACCAATTCTGTGTGGCTATTTAGGTGAACATGTTTACAATTTTTGTATATATGGCTCTCTCTCTCCCTCTCCTGAAAGACCAGAGATTGTGTAGTTTCAGTGTCCCGTGTTCTGACTGCAACTTCTTTACAATAAAGACTAGCTGAGTTGACTGTGACTTGGACACTCTTGGAATCGTTTCTACCCCTGCCCTTCCTGGTGCCAGGGATTGGGATCTGAGAGGCACCAGGGCCCACAGGAGGAGACAGGAAGATAGAGGCCAAGCTGACCCCCAGGCTCTGGGGGCCTCAGGTCCATAGGTCCCCACCACCACATATCACACTAGTCTGGTTGTCTGGAGAGACCCCTTGCTTTTTTTTTTTTTTGAGAAGGGGGCTCTCTCTGTTGCCCAAGCTGGAGTGCAGTGGCACAGTCTCCACTCACTGCAACCTCCGCCTCCCAGGTTCAAGCAGCTGTCCTACCTCAGCCTCTGGAGTAGCTGGGATTACAGGCAATTACCACCACACCCAGCTAATTTTTATATTTTTAGTAGAGACCGGGTTTTGCCATATTAGCCAGGCTGGTCTCAAACTTCGGACCTCAAGTCATCTGCCCACCTTGGTCTCCTAAAGTGCTAGGATTATGGACGTGAGCCACAGCCTCTGGCCTGTTTTTTGTTTGTTGAGGGAAAAACAAAAGCAAAAGCAAAAGCAAAAAAAAAAAAAAAAAAAAAACCCACCAGATGCCCAGGCTGGAGTGCAGTGGCGAAATCTTGGCTCACTTCAACCTCTAGCAGGCTGCGACATCTACCTCCCGAGCTCATGTGACTCTCCCTGCTCAGCCTCCTGAGTAGCTGGAACCACAGGCATGTGCCACCATGCCCAGCTAATTTTAAAGTATTTTGTAGAAATGGAGTCTCCTTATATTGCTTAGGCTGGTCTTGAACTCCTGAGATCAAGTGATCTTCCCATCTCAGCCTCCCAAAGTGCTGGGATTTCAGGTGTCCGCCCCTGATAATTTCACTCTTAATGTCCTAGCACTCTGTAAAGCTGATGAATGATAGTGATGCTGTTGGTACCATTTGCACTGTTTATAAGTTTTCTTTTTGGTAATGATCTTTAGGTTTCTCTTCTGTAAATCCTTATCTAGACAAGAATTTTTTGTCATTGATAGTGCTTGGTCTTTGATGGTTTGTTTTTCCCCTCTTGGCGTTGGGGGGAGCAGTTACTATTTTTCCCACGTCCTCTTCTCTGCACGTTCTGTTCCTGGGACTCCTGTGAGATTTACTGTGCAGCCTCCAGAGCTGGATCCCTATTCCATGGCCACGCCCCTTCCCCATTTCTCACCGGTACCTTTTGCAGTTACATCCTGGGGAGATTTCCTCAGCTTGGTGGTGTTTACTTTTCAACCTATTTATATTGGGATTTTTGTCTCAATTACTTTTTATTCCTTGGATTTGTTTTTGGGTTTGTTTTGTTTTGTTTTGTTTTTTGAGATGAAGTTTTGCTCTTCTTGCCCAGGCTGGAGTGCAGCGGCCCGATCTCGGCTCACTGCAACCTCTGCCTTCCAGGTTCAAGTCATTCTCCTGCCTCATCCTCCTAAGTAGCTGGGATTACAGGCATGTGCCATCACGCCCGGCTAATTTTTGTATTTTTTAATAGAGACGGGGTTTCTCCATGTTGGTCAGGCTAGTCTCCCAACTCCTGACCTCATGATTCTCCTAACTTGGCCTCTTCCCAAAGTGTTGGGATTACTAACACTTTGCTCGGCCCATTCCTAAGATTTCTAATTGATTGTTTTTCCTAACCTGCTGGTTGAGTGAAGCACAGCTGAGAACCAGCTCTGGAGCCAAAAGGCTGGGTTTGCCACTTTCTAGCTCAGTTGTCCTGGGTACGTCTCTCAACCTGTCTATGCTTCCAGTCCTTCTGTAAAAGGGTCTTCGTGGTTCTGTGGCGAGGGAGGGTGAGGATTACTGTGGTTAGGCATGTGGAGCTTGCAGCAGTGCTTGTCACAACAACTGCCACTTAAGTGTTGCCTCATATTACTCTCATTCCTGCTCCTTCTTGTGAGCAAACCCCTATCTGGGCACTGAGGAGGGAGAGCTAAGCAGATCCCGGCACAATTAGTGCCTGAAGAATATCTCAGTTTATAGTGTTACTACTCAGTTATTTCCTTTTATATAATCCTTTATATATAATCATATATTATAGAATTAGTGCCTGAAGAATATCTTACCACTCAGTTATTTCCATCTATCTATCTATCTATCTATCTCTATCTATCTATCTATCTATCTATCTCTATCTATCTATCTCTATGTCTGTCTATCTATCTATCTATCTATCTATCTTAGTTCATAGTTGGAGGAATGCCTAGAGCAGACACGGTGCAGAGCAAGATTTAAGGGAAAAACAGTTACACCAGGACAAGAACATGGCCCAGGCGGCAGCGTTCAGTATTGTAAAGATACCCACTGTATGGCAGGCTTGGAGCAAGAGCCACTCGTCCTGAAAAAGGAGTTGTAGTACCTTGCGTCCAGTTCTTGTGGAAGGCTGCCCTCAGACCAGCAATCTGGCAAGCGTTCGAGGGCTTAAAACCCCTCCGGTATAATCTCACCTTGGTGACTGTGAACTTTATCAGCTCTTGTTACTGCTGGCTCAAAAGCACCTTCCTA
>CAUYLG010065129.1:0-37361 GCA_963573385.1 Cacajao melanocephalus | reverse complement strand
GCACTTTGGGAGGCCAAGGTGGGTGGATCATGAGGTCAGGAGTTTGAGACCAGCCTGATCAACATGGTGAAACACTGTTTCTACAGAATATACAAAAATTAGCCTGGCGTGGTGGCACACGCCTGTAATATCAGCTACTCAGGAGGCTGAGGCAGGAGAATCACTTGAAAATGGGAGGTGGAGGTTGCAGTGAGTCAAGATCGTGCCATTGCACTCCAGCTTGGGCAACAAGAGCAAAACTCCATCTCAATTAAAAAAAAAAGCAAAAAGCAAAAAAGAAAAAAAAAAAGAATAAATCATTCAGTTTGCCCAAGAGGAGATAGATGGGGAACTCTTCTCAGAGGCAAAGAGGAGGATTTCAATACTTCGGTGTTTCAGACTGAGGGAAAAGGTTGAACAAAGACACAGAAGTGGCAGAGCAGTGTATGTTTGGGTATGGCTGGGCATGCAGTACCTACAAGGGTGTGATGAAAGTGAAGATGTGATGGGAAGCAATGAAGGACCTGCATATGCCAAGGAGTTTAGACTTGGTATTGTAGAAGATGTGGGGTCGTTTCAGTTTCTATAGGACAATTGATGTGATGCCTGTTTGAGTTTATTGCTATGAAATGTGTGTGTCACTCTTTGGGAATGATCAGAATATTCCTTTTAGTGCTTTTTGGGCAGCATCGTGCTCATTTTCCTGGAGGAATAAGATGGCAGATCCATTGCCGTAGATTCATTTCTTTTCTTTTCTCCAACAGGAGGTCAATACACTGCGCTGCCAGCTTGGAGACCGCCTCAACGTGGAGGTGGACGCTGCCCCCGCTGTGGACCTGAACCAGGTCCTGAATGAGACCAGGAGTCAGTATGAGGCCCTGGTGGACACCAACCGCAGGGAAGTGGAGCAATGGTTCGCCACACAGGTGAGCATCTAAGCACGTGGTCACTGAGGACCCGAGGCCCCTAGGGCCCTGGAGGCAGGGTCTAGTCCTTTCTCCTCTTGGGTGTTTCAGACCCAGGAGCTGAACAAGCAGGTGGTGTCCAGCTCAGAGCAGCTGCAGTCCTACCAGGCGGAGATCATCGAGCTGAGACGCACGGTCAACGCCCTGGAGATCGAGCTGCAGGCTCAGCACAACCTGGTGTGTATTGTTCAGCCCGGCTGGTGAGTGATGGGACGTCGGGAGGCAGAGTCCTGGGGCTGCCCTTGGGACCACACGCTCTCCTTAGCTCTTGGAGCTTGTGACTTCCTTGGAATCCTATGAAGAAAGGCTTTGAAGGAGCAGCTCTCTGACATTCCTGATCTTCCCCACCACAGAGAGACTCTCTGGAAAACACGCTGACGGAGAGCGAGGCCCGCTACAGCTCCCAGCTGTCCCAGCTGCAGAGCCTGATCAGCAACGTGGAGTCCCAGCTGGCGGAGATCCGCGGTGACCTGGAGCGGCAGAACCAGGAGTACCAGGTGCTGCTGGACGTGCGTGCCCGGCTGGAGTGTGAGATCAACACGTACCGGAGCCTGCTGGAGAGCGAGGACTGCAAGTGAGTGTGGGGCTGGTAATCTTTTTCCTTGGGGCATGTGAGGTTGCTGTGGAGCTGAATAGTCTTCTTGATGAAAATAAATTTATAATTTCAAGCTTCTGTTTGGAGGCAGTGCAAGGAAGAACAAAATTCTTACACAAAGCCCTTTTAGTATTTTCCTATCTCTTCAGCTCATTTTACTCTAACTTGCTCCAATGATTTTTTGTCCACAGGCTCCCCTGCAATCCCTGTGCCACAACCAATGCATGTGACAAGCCCATGGGGCCCTGTATCTCGAATCTCTGTGGCACACGTACTCGGTACGGGCCTTGCAACACATTTGGGTGCTAGAGGCCCGACCCCCAGGAGGAGAAGGAAGGCATCAGTCACACCTCAACTCAACTTCATCCCAACATCTCCAACAATGACCACGCTTTGGAAAGAGGCAGAAGGCTTCCTATCAGCCCCGGCTTCCAAGGGTCAGCTCTAGCCTTCCACCGTATTCCCTGGCTTGATTCTCCAGCATAAGGCTGCAAACTCTGTCTTCTGAGTCACATGTCGAGACCTACAGCAGGATGAAGTAATATCTATTATCATAAAGACACATTTGCATGACACGTTATACTTTAACAAAACGTATCTAAATGTGATTTAGAGATGATTCCATTAAGTATTCTAGAGCCAGTGCGAATGCTATGAAACAGAACATAATTGGAGTAAATCTTCCTCGTCACTCTTTTGGTCTCTGGAGATGCAATAAAACTCCTTTGTTAACCTCCTAGTAGACTTATTCAAAAGCTATAATTGTCTATTTCACTCATTAATTCCAAAATTGGTTGTGTTGCATACATTAAAAAAATAACCAGTGTTTTTCCATCAGATAAAGGGGTTATTCACCCCATATATGGTCTGTGACTTCCTTAAATAGAAAAGTCTCCATGAAACACTGTTAACCTAGATTTATTATTTGGGAAAAAGGTGGTGGGGAAGGAGAATGGCAAATTCATATGGAAGTGTCTTTAGAGATACAGGAACTATTTATTTTGAAACATTAAGTTCAGGGATCTGAAAACATTTGGAGTAAAAAGAAAACTGTACTAAGGTAATATAAATCTATCACCTTAACATGGTATATAGTCTCATATACACATATGCATAATCACATATATAGACATATGTACACCACACACACAGGAATAGGTGCATGTGCTCACACACACACACACACACACACACACACACACACACACACACACATAGTGCTGAAATGTTTAGGTAGAAAGTAGGAATGAGCAGCAAAGGGTAGAGGGGTATAGTGGCCAGGAGGAGTGTGGGATCTGCTAGGCTAGATGGTGGGAGGGTGCCTCGGGTTCACCTTCCTCTCTTTGTCTCTCCCTCTGTGGTCAAGGACTTCTTGTGACTTTCTGTGATGTGGACCTGCTCTCTGCTGGAGTGCACTCTCTTTCTCAGTTGCCTGGGATCCGCGTCAGATGACAGGGAACTGTGAGTGGGTTGTTGGACGGAAAAGCCTCTTTTGTCCTAGTGAGCCTTGAGCTTTGGTCCCATCTGTTTTTATTTATATACAGTTGGGACCATTGTTCTGTCACATTACCGCCTTCAGTGGTGTCCAGATTTACCAAAGTTTAAAAAAACACAAACGGTAATCAAGTAAGGAAACCTAAGGCCCGGCCCACAGATGAGATTGATTCTCATTTTTCACTTCACTACTCCTGCTTTTCTAAATCAAAGATTGAAATGAAGAGATATTGAGAATAAGAACTCTTAATAGAGGCAAGAATATCATCAACCTATGGGAACAGGTAGGGAGGGGCAGGAGGTAGAGTGAGAGTTGTAAATCCTCTCTAAAACTTGCAGACCATATATATATATTCAGGTGTGATAGAGATGTCCAGGGAAAAACACCAAAAACCCCTCCATTCTGGGCTGTGGATACCAGAGGACAGCTAAGGAGACCAGCCTCAACACTTGCTCATGGCCACCTTCTCTCCTTAGGTGTGGGCCAGTCCTCTCTTGCGTTAGGCTAACATGGAGAGAATGCTGAGTCTCAAAGACTGACCACTCACTATTGCATTCGTCTTCAGCAGCACAATCCTACAGAGTGGAGAATAGATGTTCCTGAGGATCTGAGAGTCTGTGCCCCTTTTTAGTGGAAGATCATGCATACAAAACATTTCTTTGAGTTTGGAAGAGAAGAATCAGTAGAAAATATCTTTATCAACTTTCAAAATAAATAACGTGTATAGATTACAGGTTTCAATTAAGTCAATGTAGAAAGTCACCTCATCATTAATCATGAATGTCTGCTGCTTGCTCGGAAGAAGGAGATAAATAAATGGGTTCAGAAAGCTCTCTTTCTCTCTTGTGTATTTCAGCAACAGTGCAGAGGCAGGAAAAAAAAATCAAGAATTCTTTCTTGTCTGAGTCAGAGTCTCACTCTGTTGCTCAGGCTGGAGTGCAGTGGCGCGATCTCAGCTCATTGCAACCTCCGCTTCCTGGGTTCAAGCAATTCTCCTGCCTCAGCCCTCTGAGTAGCTGGGATTATAGGCATTCACCACCACATCTGGCTAATTTTGTATTTTTAGTAGAGATGGGGTTTCACCACATTGCCCAGGATGGTCTCCAACTCCTGACCTTAGGTGATTCACCCACCTCAGCCTCCCAAAGTGCTGGGATTACAGGCTTGAGCCACCAGGCCTGGCCAAAGCAGTTCTTAAAGGTGAGGTTCTGTTACTCAACCCTGGGCTCTCCCAGGTGTAGACTTAATTTCTCCTTTCCACAGGTTCCCAGGTCTGCAATCATTGAGGTCATCAGCTCCTAGAGCCAGGACTTCTCAGAAAACAGTGCTCTGAGGGGAGAGGCTCATAGCAAGGAAACTAGAAGCTGGAAATGTCTCTTAATCCCTGCCCTGCTCCTCCCTGTGAAATAAACCATGATGGCGCTGGGCTGTGAGTCTTACCCACTGGGAGATGGTGTGGGATGCTGTGATGAGAAGAGAATTATGGCTTGTTTTGGAAGCAGGATTTTTGGTTTTGCCCTGACCTTCAGACTCCTCTTTTTGAGAGGCTGCCCAGCCTTGTGGGGTTGTGAAGATCTCCTGTGTATGGAACTGCTTTATAAATGGTGCACATAGTACCTATGTAAAGCTCAGTATTCTTGTCATTGACACTTTGACCTTGAATATGAATTCCTGGGCTCTTGGGGTCTAAATCTGATATTGTCTAGTCCCAGTAAAACATTCTACTCAGCCTCCTACAAAGCCCATTTGCTCCTATGTTTGACCGATGTGAACTGAGCTGCTATTTTCTCAGTTTGGAGAGCTGGCCTGTGACATTTGCATTGAGACCTAAAACAGAGAAGAAATACAGTAGAGGGAAAGAGCCTTCCAGAGAGAGGGATGGCAAGTCAAGGAAGGGAGTGAGGTGGATGCCTTTGAAGGAGGGAGCAAGGCCAGCAGGGCTTCCAGAGTGATGGGTAGGGGAGAAGCCATCAGCCTGTATGTGTAGGCAGCCGCCGGGGTACACGGGGGCTCACCAGCTCTGCGGAGGATCTGATTTCATTTCAAGGGAAGAAGAAAGCCTTGGCAGAGTTAAAAGGATGACTTTGATTGACACCTTTATTAAAAGGAGTGCATTGGCAGCTGAATGGAAAATAGGTTTGCTGAACACGAACATTTAAAGTTTCGGGGTAGTGGATGACAGTTATAAGTCAGATACGTCCTTTTTTCGTGTTTCAAAGAAGAATCACTGACATCTAACAACTGCTCACGTTTCTCATCAAACACAGGAGAGTCTCAGGCTGGACACAGTGGCTCACACCTGTAATCCCAGCACTTTGGGAGGCTGAGGCTGGCGGATCACCTAAGGTCAGGAGTTTGAGACCAGCCTGGCCAACATGGTGAAACTCCGTCTCTACTTAAAATACAAAAATTAGCTGGGCGTGGTGGCAGGCCCCTATAATCCCAGCTACTCAGTAGGCTGAGGCAGGAGAATCGCTTGAACCTGGGAGGCAGTTGCAGTGAGCCGAGATTGCACCATTGCACTCCAGGCTGGGGGACAAGAGTGAGACTTCATCTCAAAAACAAACAAACGAAAAAACCCAAACCAAATCAAAACAAAACAAAAAAAAAAACCAGAAGAGCCTGGCAGGAGGCACCAAAAGTCATAAGAATGGCTCCAATTATAAAACAATTTGAGGATGACATGGCCTGTCCCTTGTTATTGCAAAATGCACACTGACAACTTGATGAAGTTACATGCCAGGCAGATGGACCCCGGCCCCGGCAGGCTCCTAGCTGAGCCTGCTGTGGGTGTGCAGAGGTAGCATTCCCTCACTCTCACTTTTTTTTCTTTTTTTAACAAGTAAAGACAAGCATAGGACTGAATTGTAAAGCTCAGGGAAGATTTATTTACAGCCTCCCCAGTCAAACACATTTACAAGAAATTGAAACACATGCTCAGCTGCGGCCTGGACGTGATGGCATCTACACAAAATGACTTCCTGCAGCAGCATAAGTGAAGCTGTGGGTGACCCTGACGAGCTGAAGCCTGAGTGTGGCACATGGGAATGTGTATGTTGAAAGTTTTACAAGTGGTTAAAAGGCGAAAAAAGAAAGGGTAGAAACCAAGCCCCAGAAAAATCATGCATTTGAAAATGACTGCTTTAATTTTTAATCTGGTTTCAGTCTTGTAACCTCTATCTGTATCTCAGCCCACAGTGTTACTAGGCTTCTTGAGCCTCGGTTTTTTAAACTGAAAATGAGAGACTAATAATCATCTCATTTTTTTTTTTTGAGGTGGAGTTTCACTCTCGTTGCCCATGCTGGAGTTCAATGGCGCCATCTCAGCTCATCGCAACCTCCACTTCCTGGGTTCAAGCGATTCTCCTGCCTCAGCCTCCCGAGTAACTGGGATTACAGGCATGGGCCACCATGCTGAGCGAATTTTTTGTATTTTTAGTAGAGACAGGATTTCACCATGTTGGTCAGGCTGATCTTGAACTCCCAACCTCAGGTGATCCGCCCGTCTTGGCATCCCAAAGTACTGGGATTATAGGCGTGAGCCACCTTGCCTGGCAGCCACCTCATTTTTTAAAAATAAGGCTAGAATGAGATTATGTTACAAAGGTGCTCAACCCAACCAGATACATTGTAGGTGTATAGTAAATGGAGTTCCTATTCACTTCCTTAGCAGTTCTGCATTCTGACTTCTTTCCTATTGCTCAGGACACGGACTCTACAGCCTTGAGAATAAAAGGTTTTGCTCATTCCAGCCTTTCAGGACCCAGGTGAGAATCTAGTTTCAGGTTCTCTCAAATTGAGGGTTGTAGAAGATTGGCCGGACAGGGCAAGAAACTGAAGAATCTGAGCTCAAAGTCTGAGAATCAGAGAGAAGTGAATTCAGATGTGGCTGCGTGCATCTGTGTGGGTCTGTGCACCTATGCCTGTGCGTGTGTGTGTGTGTGTGTGTGTGAGTGCTGGGTTAGGAGGAAGATGGCTAATTATGATTACTAAACTGGTGGTATTTTCGCTGATTATAACAATCAGAATTTTCAAATGGAAAGATAAAAGTAAAGCACAGAGCTGGTGGTGTCAAAGTCAGAGGAGTTTCAGGCACTTTATGGGAACCGGTTTCCACATATGCCCATTTTCTACACAGGAAGGCAATACTTAAGGTATATCATTAAAGTCTTGGGTAAAATGTAACATATTTGTATTTTGTTTTAATAGTTATTTCAGACCTGCACATGCTGACTTCGTCTTGGTTGATTGTGGAGCCTGGCTGACTGCTGGCCACTGGGAAACATCAGGGTGTTCAAGACCCTGAGAGCAGAGAGTGTGTGGTCCATTGTCAAAGAGCCAGGGGGACATGGGGGGCGGTCACCGAGGGCCATGCACCATAATGCACAGGTATGACCAGCACAGAGGGACATTCTTCTAAGAAGAATGCACTCTGGGGGCAGGGAGAGGGCATGAATGACAGAGTTTTGATCCGTTCTTGATAAATGCTCAATTAGATTGGTTCTCCACAGCAGCATATCATGAACCGAAGTGCAGAGACACTTTAGAGGGCTATGAGAGAGAAAATATTCCATGGGTGAGAGATGGAGAGAGAAGCATCTAGAGTTTTGCAACTGAGCTTTAGTGACCTCCGATTCACATTTGGATGTCAAGGATTTTAGAAATGTTGTATGTTTGTTGACTGCGTAAATGTCTCCTTTTGAGAAGTGTCTGTTCACATCCTTTGCCCACTTTTTGATGGGGTTGTTTGCTAGGGGAGGGAGAGCATTAGGAGAGTACCTAATGTAGATGATGGGGTGACGGATGCAGCAAACCACCAAGGTGCATGTATACCCATGCAACAAACCTGCATGTTCTGCACATGTACCCCTGAACTTAAAGTACAATAAAAAAGAACAAAAACAGAAAAGCAGATGTCTGCCTCACTGCTGTGTGTTTAACTGAGGGTTTATACTTGTGCTTTGAGATTATTACTAAAAGAGAAAGAGGAAGGAGAAGAGGAGGATGAGGGGGAAGGAGGAGAATGAGTGAGGAAGGAAGGAAGAAAGGCAGGGAGGAAGAAGGGAGGAGAAGAAGAATAAAGCAAACTGTCTACTGCAGTTGTCTTAGGCATTTAGCAAACTGTCAGCTTTTTGCTTGGTTGTTGTTTGCCCCCCTGTTTCTGTCATTTCCTTGCCTTTGTCTCCATTTCTAGCCCCATGTTCACCCCTTGGATTTAATGGTAGATCCAGCTTTTCTGGTTCTGGCCTTGCGTGCCTCTAGGACATAATTTGCCCCTATTCTCTCTAGCTTTTCCTGGTTCTGGCCCTTGGTGCCTCCTGATATCTGCTCCCATTCTCTCTAGGTTTTTCTGTTCTTGGCCTCTCAGCCAGGTCTGCAGTAACCCACGTGCTGGAAAGGCTAGAACCATTGATGGTTTAGAGAAAAGGCTCCCTCTCTGGGTGGATGCAGCCTGCAGGTGCCTGGTTTGGCAAGCAGCACATCAGCTGGTCTCCATCCCACCTGCAGCTGGGTGCTCTTGTGCCTGGCACAACTCATACCTGCATGTGACCGCCTTGAAACAACCCATGCAGCCTGCTTAAAACCTGGTCTTGTGAGTGCTTCTAAAAGAAATACTAGAAGCTGCTTGTGTAATATCACGAGATGAACACTAGAGGCCACCAGAACAGATGCCATGATTGGGTTTTTGGTCTCTGCATTCTGTTATTTCTTGTACAGAAACTATTTATCTTTTTATTTATTAGCGACAGGGTCTCACTCCGTTGCCCAGGCTGGAGTGCAGTGGCTTGATCATGGCTCTCTGAGCTCAGTTACTGCAGCCTTGAGCTCTTAGGCTCAAGCCATCCTCCTGCCTCAGCCTTCTGAGTAGCTGGGACTACAGGCATGCACCACCACACCCAGCTAATTTTTTATTTTTTAAATTGTGTGTAGAGGCAGGATCTTGTCAGCAAACTTCATTTAATAGGCACTCAAGTTCCCCAATCAGGAAAACTAGGATTTTTTGTAAAGCAGTATCTGACACACACCAAAGTACACTCCTGATGGATAGCAGTATTAAGTGTGAAAAATACAGCCATGAAATAGATGAAAATAAAGTGAATTGTTGTCGGATTTGGGGATGGAGGAGAACTTCTGAAACATAAAACAGTAGGAATAAAAGATTTGCCTACATAAAAAGAAAATTCTATGCATAAAAATATCATAGACACAACTAAAAGAAAGTGTGATACACCCTGAGACAAATTTTGCAACATGTGTGACACAGTGAAAAGTAAATATGCTTAGCATAAAATAAGTTGATGTAAGTAAGGTGGGAAAGATGGGTAGCTAATTAGAACAAGCGGATAATCTCCAGAAAGGAAATAACAGTGGCCTATAAAAACACATGCAATAACGAGTAATAAGCACAAATAAATACTACAATGAGACTTTATTATTGGCCTGGACAATTGACAAAGAGATTTTAAAAAATAGTAACTAATATTGGTGAAGGCACAGTGAAGTGAAAACAAATGAGGACAATTTTTTCTGGAGAGTAATTAAAAAATAATTTCAACTTTTCTTTTGAATTCTGGGGGCATATGTGCAGGTTTGTTACCTGGGTATATTACGTGAGGCTGAGGTTTGTCGGACTGTTCTAACTGAGCCAGTTAGAAGGAAAGTGCCACTCTCTGAGTTCCAAATTAAGAGTCATTTATGTGCCGGGGAGAGAGGCGGCTAATGCTCAAAATTCTCTCAGCCCCAAGGAAGGGGCTTCATTATCTTTTATACCTTGATTTAGGTAGGGGAGGGGGTACCTAGCTGAAGCAGAATTTTACAGAAGCACAAAAAACAGGTTAGTTAAGGAACCTGGTAACCAGGGGGCAGGAGGTTCCCAGGATTGTTGGTTGCTAAGGGTATTTCCATACAGTCATCAAGGGGGGTAGCAGGGGGAACTTTCCATACAATCAATTACCAAGGTGGGTATCCACAATAGCAGGTAGACTGGCCAAGCAGGACGTGGTTACAGTGGTTACAGGTGCTAAGAACAGTATGCTTCAAACTTAAAGCTTCAAGGCTTCCAAGTGCAGCATGACCCAGCTATGCACCTGTGGGGGCTGTGGTAGGGAGGGAGAAGCTAAGCTGGAGCTTACTGCTGAGGTGGAGTCAGTTAGGCTAACACAAGTTAGGTTATTACAGGATGATTGATCCCACCATCCAGGTGTTGACCAATAGTTAGTTTTTCTACCCTTGCCCCCTTCCCTTCCTTTCCCCTCTCATAGTACCCGGTGTCTGTTGTTGCCATCTTTACATCTGTGTGTAGCCACTGTTTAGCTCCCACTTATAAGTGAGAACACATGGTATTTGGTTTTCTGTTCTTACATTAATTCACTTAGGATAACGGCCTCAATGCAGCTGTGTCCATGTGCTGCAAAGGAAATAATTTTTTTTTTAAGGCCAGATAGTATGGCCAAGGTGTATATGTGCCACATTTTTGTTATACAGTTCTCTGCTGATGGGCATTTAGGCTGATTTTATGTCTTTGCTATAGTGAATAGTGCTGCCATGAACATATAAGTGCATGTGGTTTTTTTTGGTAGAACAATTTATTTTCTTTTGGATGCATATCCAGTGATATGATTTGGATCTGTGTCCCTGCCCAAATCTCATATTCAGTTGTAATACCCAGTGTTGGAGGTGGGTCCTGGTGGGAAGTCATTTTATCATGGGGGTTATTTCTCACAACTGGTTTAGCACTATCCCGGTTGGTTGTGATAGCAAGTGAGTTCTTGTGAGATGTGGTCATCTTAAAGTGTGTAGCATCTCCTCACTCTCTCTCTCCCTCCTGCTCTGGCCATGTGAAGTGCTAGCTCCCCTTTTGCCTGCTGTCATGACTGTAAGTTTTCTGAGGCCTCCCCAGAATTCGAGAAGATGCCTCCATCATGTTTCCTGTGTAGCCTGTGAAACCGTGAGCCAATTAATCCTCTTATTTCTCAATTACCCAGTCTCAGGTATTTCTTTATAGCAGTACAAGAATAGACTAACATACCAAGTGATGGGATTGAACCATTTACTGAATAGGGAATCCTTTCCCCATTGCTTATTTTTGTTAACTTTGTCAAAGATCAGATGGCTGTAGATGAGCAACTTTATTTCTGGGTTATCTATTCTGTTCCATTGGTGTATGTGTCTGTTTTTGTACCAGTACCATGCTGTTTTGGTTACTGTAGCCTTATAGTTTAGTTTGAAGTTGGGTAATGTGATGCCTTCCACTTTGTTTTATTCTGCTTAGGACTGCTTTGGCTATTTGGGATTTTTTCTGGTTCCATATGAAATTTAGAATAGTTTTTTCAAATTCTGTGAAAAATGATGTTGGTAGTTTGATAGTGTTGAATCTGTAGCCATGTTGGAATAGTACTGTATACTTACATCATTTTACATATATCTTGATACATCCTGTCATAAACTCTTAGAATATAAATTATTGGATCAATTAGTTTTTGCATCAGTAATTTTGATGGATATTGCCATAAAGGTTGTACCAGTTTACACTCCCATCAGCAATGTGTGAGACTATCTGTCTCTTCATTCCTTATTACACAATGTGTTATCAAGGGGTATGACCTTGCAAATCTGATAACAGATAGGATATTGGAATAGTTTTAATCTAGTTGTCTGTTATTATGAAAGCAACTAAGCAATAATTCATATGCTCAAATGCTATTCATGTTCCTTCTTCCATGAATTATCTTTTCATCTCCATTGTCAATTTCTCTATTGGGTTGCTGGTCTTTCTCTTTGATTGATGGATATCCTTTGTTAAATAGAAAGCAAGCTTTGTCTATATTATGAGTTACATATATTGTTCCCAGGTTGTTATTTGCCTTTGACACTGCATTCACATAATTATAATAATAATAAAATGTTTACATTATAAATTTCATACCTACACACTGCAAATTTCTGAAAAATACAAAAATGAGAAGAAAATAAAAATCATCTATCATTCCACAATAAATATATTTAGTGCTAATATTTTAGTTTTCCTTTTAGTGTTTTTTCTAAAGATCTTCATGTAAATATTGATATTAATGTAGATAAGTATCCATACAGATATACACATATATAAATATATAATAACATATATTAGTTACAAATTTCAAAATTCATGTTCTAAGATATGTTAAAAATATATAATTTATTTTTCTCTGAGACTGCTTAAACTTACTTCAAACCCTCATTCCAGCTTATGGGGGAATAAATAAAAGTCAGTTCTGTGTAAACTCAGAAATCATTCAGGATTTCTCCCTCCAAACCTTCATCTGGAAGTGTTGTCTGAGCTTCGAGGGGTGTTATGTTTGAATGCAGTGGAAATTTTGTAGCCTTCAAGAGGCTGGCAACAGGTTCCTGGTGGGCATCTGCTGAAATATACATGGTCCTCTCTTATTCTTGGCCCAATCATCCCTCTCATGTCATCAACTAAGATACTGGAGTTCTCTCTGATCTCCAGTCCACAAATTCTGCATCCTCCCATCACCCCATTCAGGAGGCTAGATGGACCCGGTCATCTGACCACTCACTCTCCTGCACTAAAAAAGTCTACTTTGAATTACATAAGCTAAGCATTGACCTAAGTCATTCTCTCTGTATTTCTATAGTAATAACTCTAACCTAGGGGCAGTGAATATAAAAAGTCCCCACTGCAGCCCAATTTGTGCGGAAAGACCAACAGTGAAAGAAATTGCAGAAGAAAAATAACACCAGTGAATACTTCAAGTCCTCATCATGACATGTACCTTTACATAATTGAAATCATAGTGTATAATTTGAGCTGTACACTGAATGTTGTATTTAATCTGAGGAAATGCTTATGAGTATATGAATTGTTAAATATAAAAATTTGATAATTTATATTTTCCAAGTTGTTCAATCAACCAAGTGTTCAATATGTATACATTTATATTCACTCATTTAATCAAAACAACCCTACGAAACTGGCACTATTATCATTTTAATTTCTATTTTATAGATGAAGAAATTCAGCTACAAAGGGGTTAAGTAATTATAGGAATAGCAAGGGGGTAGGTGAGAGGCAGGAGAACTGAATGGTGAGACATTGGAAGATGAACTAGACTTTCTACTCTTTTATACCTTTTACCCTGGGAATGATTGACCTCTTATTAAAATAAATAAATACATAACAGGACCTGTCAGCTGGGCGTGGTGGCTCACGCCTGTAATCCCAGCACTTTGGGAGGCTGAGGAGGGTGGATCACCTGAGGTCAGAAGTTCCAGATCAGCCTGTCCAACACAGCGAAACTCTGTCTCTACTAAATATATAAAAATTAGCCGGGTGTGATGGTGCATGCCTGTAATCCCAGCTACTCAAGAGGTTGAGGCAGGAGAATCATTTGAGCCCAGAAGGCAGAGGTTGTAGTGAGCCAAGATCAAACCATTGCATTCCAACCTGGGTGACAGAATGAAACTCTGTCTCAAAAAAAAAAAAAAAAAAGGCGCATCTGCCATAGCCATTGCTGTATTATGCTCACCCAGAGGTGCCCATCTGTGGATGTGGCATGAAGGAAGAAACACTGGACCAGGAGGGAGAATATCTGGGTCACGGGTCCAACATACCATGGATGTGTCGTTTCTGGGCCTTGGTATCATCTTCTGTAAAACACAGGAGCTTGGGGAGATGGTCATGATGGGATTAGATTCTATCAGTGTTTCCTAATGTAACCTGAATCACCTGAGAAAGTTTAAAATATATAGCTTCTCAAGCTCTCATAAGCACATATTCTGATTTATCATAAGAACTGGGATACAGTTTGGGAATCTGTAATTTTCAAAAGGCCCCCTTTTAGGCAATTCTGTTGTAAAGCCCTGGACAAGATGATATTTCAGGGGTTCCTCCCAGCTCTAAAATTCCACTTCCTGTGAAATACTGAGTATCACATCAGATCCAAGTAACCCATTCATCATTCACCCTCCCAACCCTGACCCTGTTCTTCATCATTCCAGCCCTTAGAGGCTGCCTTACTTCTAGCCCATCTGAAAAAGAAAGGGAAATGAAAAGGGAAGGACTGGGTCCCCTGATCCAGATCCTCACTCCCATCCCTCCTTCCCTTCCCACCCACCCCCATCTCCTGTCCTCCACCCCGACTAGATGTTGGATTCCAGCTCCAGGGGTGCCATGGGCACTCCAAGAGGGTGACAAGGTACCGAAGCCACACATGGAGACAAATTTTGACCCATCTCAGAATTTACTCATGGACCTGAACCGTATGTGGATCTTAGGCTTCTTTCAAAGGAACTTTATTCCTAGGGGTGACACTCTGGGTATTTTGCATTCTAATTCTCCTTCTGCCAGATGGTCTATTAGGTTGGAGCTCTTTATAAAAAGTGCCTAACATTCTCATTTTAATACAGCATTTTGGATATTTACTGATCTCCTTCCTGCTTGCTTCCTTCTTTTCTTCCTTCCTTTCTTCCTCTTTTTCTCCTCTTCTTCCTTCTCCTGCATCTTTTCCTTCCCCTGTCAAGGTAAGGCCTGGGGCTGGAGTGGGGATGGGTAGAGGGTTCTGACCTCAGTTCTTCCCACCTATTTAGAGAGAAGTGTAAGTATTCAGCTCACCATGCAGCAGAGATAGACCGCGCCTCACCGGCTTCTTGCAGTTTTACGATGAGTCTCTCTCTATTTCACAGGGCAGTTATTACTCATGATTGATATTCACGGGCCAAGCCTAAACGTGTGGCACACTTCCCGTACCACACACAGACACAAACATTTGCCAGGCTTGCATGGGCCAGGATGAGGATACCATTTCCACCTGGGAGAAGCCACGTGACCAGGCCTTCTCAGCAGCTTCCACTAGTGTCAGAAGGAACAGGGCATTCGGCTATTGCCGGTCCGCTTTTCCAGAACTAGCATCCATGGAAGATGGGGTCCACTGCCAACCTGTGACGATGCAGGAGGTGAGCCCCTCATTCCAGAGCCAGAGCACGTGGCCGGCTTCCCCCTCCCATCTTCAACCTGGGCTAATGAGAGCTGGCAGATGCTTGGCCATGATGACAGGTGTTTGTTGAAGATGTATTTTTACCCTCTGGACAAACGGCAGTTGGCAGGAGTGTGGCGTTTTTATGAGTCGAGGTACTCAGCGCTGGAAAATAAACAGTCAGTTAATGAGCCGGTCTTATGGAAACTGGCATAAATAATAACAAAGAAAGCATCCTGTCCCTCATGCGTGGGTGAGGGGATATAAAAGCTGCAGCTGGCTGGCCACGGTCAGTCTTGGGGAACTCCGGCTGCGTTACTGACCTGCGAGCTGACCGGCTGGGATCATGGGGTGCTGCCCTGGGGACTGCTTCACCTGCTGCACTCAGGAGCAAAACTGCTGTGAAGAGTGCTGCTGTCAGCCGGCCTGCTGCGGCTGTTGCGGCTCCTGCTGTGGCTGCGGGGGCTCTGGCTGCGGGGGCAGCTGCTGTGGATCGTCCTGCTGTGGATCTGGCTGCGGGGGTGGAGGCTGCGGAGGCTGCGGAGGTGGCTGCTGCGGGTCCAGTTGCTGTGGGTCCAGCTGCTGCGGGTGCTGTGCGCCTGTGTGCTGCCAGCCCACACCTGTATGCGACACAAAATGAAGACCTCTCCCTCCACCACTGATGCGGTCCCACCAAAAGCCTCCAACTGCTCCAGGGGGACAGCCCCTTGTGTCCAGATCCCTCCATGCTCCCAAGACTGTGTCTTGCCTTTTGTGTGATTTGTAGAGGAGAGCTTGTTCTCCAATGCCTGCCCTTGTCTTTCTAGGCACTGAGAACAAAAGCCATACTCTGATGAGACGTTAAAACTGGGTCACAACAAAGTGATCCCTAAGCTCAAGGGTGAATCCCCATGACTTTGTTTATTCACATGAAGTTCAGTGTCTTGTACTATAAGGCAACCTCTTCTCCAAGGTGTCTTTGGGACCGATCTTCCACCCTGGCTTTCTGCTGCCTTTGAGATGCAACAAAGCCCACCTTCTTTGTGAGCCTCTTAATAAATTTGAGCATGCTGGCATAACCTAATTAGTTCTTTTGCCTCTTCCTTGATCTCCTTGCTGAGGACTGGGTTAGAAAAATTTATTCTGGCATCTGCATTAGGGTTTTTGAAAAGTGGTTTGTGGATCACCTGCATCGGAATCACCTGGTGGCTTGTTAAAACTGGAGATTCTGAGGCCCTCCCTAAAACATACGGAATCAGAATCCACCAGAGTGTGGCCTGGGAATCTGTGTTTTTAACAAGAATCTCAGGTAATTCTTATACTGAAGTTTGAGAACCATAGATCTACACGGAAGCTTCCATGTGCTGCATGAGATTCACTTGAAAAGCTTTTAAAAACATAGATTCTTGGGTTTTATCACTGGAGATTTTACCCATTAGCTCTAGGGCCTATAGTGCCCTGGACCTGCATTTTGAAAAGCTCCTGGGTGAGCGCTGATGCTGGCCAAATTTAATGGTGATTGAGGGGCATGGCTTTCTTCTGCACTACGGTTCTCCTAGGATGGTTCTGCAGGAGGGCTTCAGGCTTGATCAGAACTTTTTGGCAAAGTTGGAGAGGAGGTTTTGCTAAAACAAGGTTGGTTCTGAATGGAAAGAATTTCTTTCTTTTTAAAATTTTTATTTATTTATTCATTTTTTATTATACGTTAAATTCTGGGGTACATGTGCAGAATGTGCAGGCTTGTTACATAGATATACACGTGCCATGGTGGTTTGCTGCATCCATCACCCCGTCATCTACATTAGGTATTTCTCCTAATGCTATTTCTCTCCTGACCCCCTAACCCCCTGCTATCCCTCCCCTAGCTCCCCAGCCCCCGACAGACCCCAGTGTATGACTTTCCCCTCCATGTGTTCTCATTGTTCAACACTCACTTATGAGTGAGAACATGCGGTGTTTGGTTTTCTGTTAAAGGATTTCTAATGGCAAAGCTTGTGACTCACAGTTTCTGAGGATATTCTGCGCAGCACGGTTCCTCATTCCAGCCTCATGGTTGGCCCAGTCTTACTTTTCTTTGCTAGGTCGTCTTACCTGGAACTGCTATGTTTCTTCTGCCTGAGCCCTAGGGAGGAAGGAGTGAGTATACCTCTGCTAGGTAGGTCCCAACCAAGGTGTTTGGGTCTCTCTGGGACGCTAAAACTCAAAAAAGAGTTGATTCAACCTCTGTTGAAAGTGATCCTAAGCTGTGTGTGGAATAAAACTAATTTTGCTCTTGCCCCGGAAAAATAATATTTATTTTTATGCCTACAAAGCAATGCTTCATTTGACAAAGAAATTTTTTTTCTGATTATAAGCATAGCAATGATCTCTAAAACATGAAAAAATTAAAAAAAATAAAGAAGGAATAATAGCATCCTGCAGCCTCGCCATTCAGAGTTTATTGCTGAGAAGCTTTCCAGACTCCTTTCCAAGCATATTTATGAATAAAAGTGGGATTTTGATGCCTTTACCTTTTCCTTTAAAAATGGTTTTGGTTCTTTTTTTAATGGTCAACTTTATTGAAATATAATTTACATATAATCTACTCCCATTTTTAGTGAACAGTTTGATGTGATGTGACATTTGTGTATACTTATGTAACCACCACTGCACTCAAGACATGGAACTATCCATCACACCCCAAACTCCCCAGCTTGTCCATGCAGTTCATCCCTCCCCTATCCCCAGACCCTGGCAATCATCAATCTGTTCTTTATGTTACTATAGATTTTACCATTTCTAGAATTTCATACAAAAGAAATCATGCAGTGCGAACTCTTTTTCATTTTGCCTAACATGTTTTATGACTATTCATCATTGCAGGTATCAATAATTGATTTTTTCTACTGAATAATATCCCATTGTATAGATAAACCACATTAAAAATATATTCGCCTACTTATGGGCATTTGGATTCTTTTGAGTTTCTGACTATTATGAATAAAGCTGCTATGTGCATTCTCGTACAAGTTTTTTTTTTGCGTGAACATATGTTTTATTTTGGATAAATACCTAGCAACTAGAGGGCTGTTTAAATGTGAGTGAATGCTTAATGCTATATGAAACTGCTGAGTTGTTTTGCAAAGTGGCCAGAGCATTTTGTACTCCAACCAGCAATGTCTGAGCATTCCAGTGTCTCTATGTCCTTGCTAACACTTAAGATTATCAGTCTTTTTATTTCTAGCCATTCCAGCAGGTGTATAGTGGTAGCTCATTTTGTTTTCATTTTTTCTTTCATGAACACACCAAGCACTATTATTAGTGTCTTCTTTTGGAGAGAACCTGAGATTCGACTCTGCCCCGGTTCAGTTTCAGACTCTACCATTTGAGCCATTTTCACTCTGACTGGAATTGGCCTCCTAGGAACTGACTCTTTAACTCCTAAGACAAAGCCACACCAGAGCAGGAGCTGCCAATGGGACACACTTGTCCAGAGACCAGTGAGTCTACATTGAGTAGCTGTGATTCAGAGCAGCTGATTATTCTATTGCTCATGGTCGTGCCTCCTGGATGCATGAGTGGAGGTAGTGATTTTTGAATTACTGATAAAGGCTTGCCCTTCTTAGCTACCCACAGAGGTTCTCATTTATTCATTCAATAAATGTTGATTGTATGCTTCCAATGTATCAACTGCTGCTCTGGATGCTGGGTATACATCTGTGAATAGACAAAGTCCTTGCCCTCCTGGTGTTTATATGAGGTCAAGGGGTGATAAGAGCTATAAGGAAGGATAAAGTAGAAATGGGTTGCATAGTTGAATGACCTGCCTTTTCATTTAGCAGGGAAGGATTCTTCGAAGAGATGACATTCTAGCACAATAGATGTGTTTCTTGACTGAGAGAGTTTATAAGAAATTTGTTTGTGGGGGGCACTTCCATTCATGGCTGGTTTAGCTGAGGAAGATAAATGAATGGAAAAGAGAAGGGTCTCAGCAGCTCCTCTGCCATTCCCCTCTGCAGGGCTCTCTAAAAGTCCTCTTTACCCACTGATTGAGAGCCACATTTAAAAGAATGGCACTCCCTGTTCCTAATCTTCTGTTTTCAACCACCACAACCCATCTCTCATATTGCTTCAGCCCCAAGGTACTGCCCAGTTCAGGTTGTTGTCATCAAACTTCTGGGTGATTGCCACAGACCCCTAATGGTCTCCCTACCTTCAGTCTTGCCGTCACCCTCCCTTCTCCATATTCAGGGAGAGGGCACACAGCCTTCTGAAAAGGCAACCCCAGTCAAGTTACTCCCCTGATTAAACCCTCATTATGATTAAGAAATCCAACTTCTTGATCAGGGTCCATAAGGCCTTTCATGATTGGGTGCCTAGTAACCCCTCTCGCCCTACTGCTTTTCCCTCCCATCCCCTCTGCTTTTCATCCTGGCTATGTTGAACCATTTGCTGCTGCCCAAATGTATTGTGCTTTATGTCTTTGATTCCCACATCTTATCCTTTTTTTGCCTTATGATCCCCTTCTTATCCACTCTCCTTGAGCCTTCATATTACTTGAAAAGGCTTTACTAATTCTCCAAAAATCGTGTCCTTTTCTCTCTCTCTCTTTTTTTTTGTTGGGGTGGGGGACAGTCTCACTCTGTCACCTGGGCTGGAGTGCAGTGGTGTCATCTTGGTTCACTGTGACCTCTGCCTCCTGGGTTCAAGCAATTCTCCTGCCTCAGCCTCTGAAGTGTAGCTGGAATTACAGGCACATGTCAGTATGCCCAGCTAATCTTTGTATTTTTAGTAGGGACGGGGTTTCCCCATGTTGGCCAGGCTTGTCTCAAACTTCAGACCTCCCAACACTTTGGGAGGCTGAAGTGATCCACCCGCCTCAGCCTCCCAAAGTATTGGGATTACAGGTGTGAGCCACCAGGCTCAGCCTCCAAAAACCATGTCAATATCTCTCCTGGGTGCCTCCAAAGTGAGGGCCTCGGGATGCTGAGAGGTCACAGTCAGGCAGTGACCTCTCAGCACTCATGGCCACCTCCACCATGTCTGGCAGTTGCTATTTCAGGAAATGCCTCTCCATGCCAGCTATCTCTCTCTGCTGCATCTAACCCCTGCATCCCTCTTTCACAACACTTGAATTCTGTACCATACCTGCTTTAGATGTGTCTATCTCTCTTCTAAACT
Organism: Cacajao melanocephalus; assembly: GCA_963573385.1. Lineage (NCBI taxonomy): Eukaryota > Metazoa > Chordata > Mammalia > Primates > Pitheciidae > Cacajao > Cacajao melanocephalus. Next base: position 17,213 of record CAUYLG010065129.1, on the reverse strand, counting down.
TGTGCTCCTTGTGGCCAGAATTGCAACCCATTCTTTTTATATCCGTCACACAGAACCCAGTGTTGGCTGAGTTGAGTGCATGAATAAAAGGGAAACTGAGTCAATGATTGCATGAATTAATAAATGAAGGCAGGGATGAAAGGACTGCACAATGGCTCAGCTTTTCCAAGTGAGAGTCTGCCTTTTGCATTGATGAAAACACATGGTGGAGGCAAAGTAAGCCCTTCACTGAGTCCGAGGTGAAGTCCTGGTGCTCAGAAACCGAGGATTCATTTCTCCCTTCATCTGTCTCAAGCAATAGCAAAGATAAGTCTCTCGTTCACAATGTCTTTGAGAGACACACCTGAGAAATCTCTTGTTTTTACTCTTTACCCTTTGGGTCTTGGAGACTTGCTTTTTTTTTTTTTTCCAAAGGAGCTGTCAAAATCATTAAAAGCAAGGAAGAACCTGGAGGTCTAATGAATGCTTGAGGAGGAGCAGAGAGGCTGGGTCATGTCCTTTCCATGGACTGGTCAAGCCAATGTTCTATGGTCATGGGATAGCATGGAGGATGGTGGTGTGCTGAGCCCATGATATGTGACTTTGATGAAGTCTTCTGAGAAAGGTAGGTCTAGACAGGTTGGTGAGAAGGAGGGACAGCAGTCTAGATCAGGGACAGGCTGTGTATGGTATGGTCTTCAGCAAGTGACTGAAACTTTCTGACCCTCTGCTCCCATTTCTTCATTTCATTTTTTTTTTTTTCAGACAGAGTCTCCCTTTGTCACTCAGGCTGGAGTGCAGTGCCATGATCATGGCACACTGCAACCTCTTCCTCCCAGTTTCAAGAGATTCATCTGCCTCAGCCTCCCAAGTATCAGAGATTACAGGCATGTGCCACCACGCCTGGCTAATTTTTGTATATTTAGTGGAGATGAGATTTCATCTTTTTGGCCAGTTTGGTCTCGAACTCCTGACCTCAGGTGATTCGCCTGCCTTGGCCTCCCAAAGTGCTGGGATCGCAGACATGAGCCATGGTGCTCAGCCCATTTCTTCATTTCTAATGGTGGAGAAGAATCTCTGCCTCATGGGATTGCTGGTGGTTTTAAGTAAGATCATTACTGCAGTCATTTAAATCCAGCCCAGTTGTTCCTCTCCCAACTGAGTTCATCATCTCTTCTCTCAATTAATCTCTGCATGTCTATTGTTGAAGTCATTGTACAGCAGTGAGTCTGTCTGCATGCTTATCTGCCCATTAGATAGTGAGATCCGTGAGAATGGGTGAATAGGTCTTATTCCTGTGATCCCAACCCAGGGCGTTGTATGGAAGACTAGAAGGTGGATAAATTATGTTTCATTCTTCTTTCCCTGTTTACAATGCTCAGAAATACAGATCATCCAGCTTGGAGGTGAGGATGCTTCTTCCAAGACTACCTGTAGCTCTGAGGATTCCAAATTTAGCACATCAATAAACAAACAGCTTCTTTATGGGTAGATAAACAGCTTCCAGATCAACAAACAGGGGTATAATAAGATGTTCCTCTGCAAACTGGCCCAACAGCAATGAGGAAAAGATGCAGGAGTCCCAAACAGAACACGCCAGTGAGGGGGTATAAAAGTGAGGGCCTTGGGGAGCTGCCACAGTCAAGCAGCGACCTCTCAGCACTCAGCACAAGGAAGTACGGCCACCTCCACCATGCCTGGCAGTTGCTGTTCTAGGAAATGCTTCTCCGTGCCAGCCATCTCTCTCTGCTCCACCGATGTGAGCTGCGGAGGCCCCATCTGCCTGCCCAGTTCCTGCCAGAGCCAGACATGGCAGCTGGTGACTTGTGAAGATAGCTGTGGACCATCCAGCTGCGGGCCGCAGTGCTGTCAGCCCTCCTGTCCCGTGAACAGCTGCGCCCAACCTCTGTGCTGTGAACCTGCCACGTGTGAGCCTACTTCCTCTGTGAGCAGCTGCTGCCAACCTGTGTTCTGCAAGACCACCACCTGTCAGCCTTCTTGCTCTGTGAGCAGCTGCTGCCAACCCATCTGCTTCGAGGCCACCATCTGTGAGCCTTCTTGCTCCATGAGCAGCTGTGCTCAACCTGTGTGCTGTGAGCCTGCTCTTTGTGAGCCTTCTTGCTGTGTGAGTGGCTGCTGCCAACCTGTATGCTCTGAAGCCACTTCCTGCCAACCAGTCCTATGTGTGCCCACTTCCTGCCAGCCTATTCTCTGCAAATCCAGCGGCTGCCAGCCAGTCATCTGTGAGCCCAGCTGCTGCCCAGCTGTCTGTACCGTACCTAGTTCCTGCCAACCTGTGGTCTGTGAGCCTGCCTGCTGTCAGCCGGTGTGCCCCACACCTACCTGCTCTGTGACCGGTAGCTGCCAGGCTGTCTGCTGTGACCCTAGCCCTTGTGAGCCATCTTGCTCAGAGTCTAGCATCTGTCAGCCAGCTACCTGTGTGGCTCTGGTTTGTGAGCCGGTTTGCCTCCGCCCTGTCTGCTGTGTTCAGAGCCCATGTGAGCCGCCTTGTGTCCCCAGCGCTTGCCAAGAGCCTTCTTGTTGTGTCTCCAGCATCTGCCAACCCATCTGCTCTGATCCCAGCCCCTGCTCACCAGCTGTCTGCGTGCCCAATCCATGCCAACCTACTTGCTATGTAGTCAAGCGCTGTCGTTCTGTCTGCCCCCAGCCAATTTCCTGCCCATCTACCTCCTGCCAGCCTCTTTCCTGCCGTCCAGGATCTTCTGCATCTGTCATCTGCCGACCAACTTGCCCTAAGACTTTCTACATACCCAGTTCCTGCAAACGGCCTTGCAGTGCTATGGGTTCCTACCGCCCGCTCTCCCGTCCGATCTGCCGCCCGATCTGCTCTGGACTCCTCACCTACAGGCAGCCATACGTGACTTCCATCTCCTACCGTCCTGCCTGCTACCGCCCATGCTACTCCATCCTGCGCCGCCCGGCCTGTGTCACTTCCTACTCTTACCGCCCAGTCTGCTCCCGCCTGTCTTGCACGGAGTCTGACTCTTCCAAACGGGCTTGCAAAAAATCCACGTCCAGCCAAGTGGACTGTGTTGACTCCACCCCCTGCAAGGCGGATGCCTCAGAAGAGGGTCCCTGCCAGCCCACTGAGGCCAAACCCATCAGCCCAACCACCCGTGAGGCCGTAGCAGTTCAACCGGCTGCCAGCAAGCCTGCCAACTGCTAAACTGGCTTCAGCCCTCCAATTCCTGCAAAGCAAGCCACCAGCTAGAGACAAAACTGTTTTCTCCAAAGCTCATTATGACTTAGCTAGGAGCTCTTTCTTTCTGCATTGTTACTCACCACCTGCTTACGCCTCAAAGAACTTATCAGAAATGTCAGTATCCTAATCACGTAAATGAAGGCCTCCTGGACAGCGAGAGGGAGACATTCCAGGTTCATGCCTTCTTCTGCGATTAAGCTGAGAAAAGCCTCTTTGCTACATCATCTAGGGTCTCTTTCCTGACATGAAGCTTTTTCTGTTGTCATCTATGTGCTCCCTTGCTGTGCACACTTGTGTTCCTTAGGGACTTCTCCTATCAGGTAAAATATGTAACTGTCCAATAAAGGTGGCTAACCTGAAGCAGCTTGCTGTTCTCTTTGCTGTCCCGTCAATGCCATCGTCTCATCAGTGAGTTGCTTCGTCTTTGACAGCAGCTCCATTCAACCATCCGTCTACCCACTCATCATCCCTCAGGCATTATTAGATAGCAGCTAGGTGCCAGGGACTGTGTTTAGCTCTAAGAATAAACATAAAAAGTCTCAGTCTTTGCTCTCAAGAAGCTCACTCTCTGGTGAGCTTTTGTGCCGAGTACTTGGAGATAAGCACAGAGCACCATGAACTCAGCAGAGTGTGGTGGGGGAACAAGGGAAGAATTCTTGGAGAATGTGATACTGGCATTGAGTTTTCCCATACGAGTAGGAATTAACCGTTACAAACAGGAAAGCAAAAGCTTTCCAGGCAAAGGAGGCGTACAAGTGAATGGGGCTTGAGAGTAAATTGTTCATGAGGTGAGGCGTGGACAGAGTTGTTCTTAGAGGAATGAGCCATGAGGTCAGATCATAGACAGTGATCTGCCTGTGTTGGGCCTTGCATGCTAGACAGAGGTATTCGGATTTGATGCAGGGCTGACGTGAAGGCATCAAGGGGCTGCATGCAAAGGGGAAGTGACAGGAAGAGCACTGGGTTTTGGAGCGTCCCTCTGGCCTTGGTGTGGAGAACTCAATGGAAGAACATGGTTCTCGATATAGAGAGACTGGGGAAGACAGGAAGCCAATTGTTTTGGGGTCCACAGTGGAAGAAAAACAAGAAGTGGGGATCATAATTACAACAAAGAAGGTTGGGGAACTTGGATTTCTTGTGTGAGAATTTTCCTTATGTTCTCCTAGTTCCTGCAAGACACTCTTAGGATAAATTCCGTATCTTACAATTGCCAAGGACAGAGTCTCTTCAAAACAGTCACTCCCTGCACTTAGTTCACTGAATGGAGGCCTATTCCTTGTCCTGCAGGTGCAGCTTGAGTAATCACAAGCACAGTGTAAGGGCAGAACAGAGCTTCTCCATTTCGGCCTTATTGACATTTTAGGTTGGGTGATGCTTTGTTGTAAAGGCTGTCCTGTGCCTTGTAGGATGTCTAGCAGCATCCCCGGCCTCTAGGAACCAGATTCTCATAGCATCCCTTGAGGGTGATAATCACAAATGTCTCCAGACATTGCCAAACATTGCCTGGGAATACAAAGGTCACCCCTGTTTGGGAACCACTGGGTTAGACAATGGCAGAGGGAGAAAGTCAAAAGCAAAACTCATCCTGTACATTAGTGTTGGAGTTACTTTCTCATCAAGCCATTGGGATTTATTGTTGTCTCCTTCCAGAGTCAAGAGGGGAGTTGGCCAGCAGGATGCGGTGGCTCACACCTGTAATCCCAGCACTTTGGGAGGCCGAGGCGGGAGGATCACCTGAGGTCAGAAGTTTGAAACCAGCCTGGCCAATATGGTGAAAACCTGTCTCTACTAAAAATACAAAAATTAGCTGGGGATGGTGGTGCACACCTATAGTCCCAGCTATTCAGGAAGCTGAGGCAAGAGAATTGCCTGAATTTGGGAGGCTGAGGTTGCGGTGAGCCAAGATGGCGCCGCTGCACTCCAGCCTGGGTGATGGAGGGAAAATTGATCTAAAAAAAAGAGAGAGAGAAAAGAAAAGAGAGGAGTTGACTAGGGTTTTGAACCTCTTTGCCAAGCACTGGACTAAGGATTTCATATGGATTACAGCAATTCCGTGTAGTAATATTTATTCTCTCTTATTTTCTCCTTTATATATAAGATGCGGAATTTGAAGGACAAACAATCCAAGTGCCCATCAATAGACAAGTAAATTGTGATAAATCCACACAGTGGGATATCATACTGTGAAAATGACTGGACGATGGTCACCTGCAATAGCATGGGTGAATCTTACTAACATAATGTTGATTGATACAAACAAACTCCAGAAAACCATATGTGTGTGTGTATATGTATGCATATTAATATAATGTGTGTATATCTACAGACACACACTCATACATGTGTGTGTATTGTTCAGAAACCACAGACACACACATACGTATGAGTATACATGCACACACACACAAACACACACATATATATAAAGGGAGTGATAAACAAAATTCATGACTGTCATGGCTAATAAGTAACATACAAATAACTAAAACCCAGTTCTTTCCAAAGCCTATGTTCTGTATGGATCATCATATTTCTCAGTGCAGTCACAGGTGTCTTTGTTGATATACTAGTGTTTTTAGTGCCTTGAACTACAGCCAGACGGATGTTGGATGTTCCCGCTATTGAGAGGCTCCTTTAGGAGGAAAGAAAACAAGAGCAGAATCACTTAGAGAAAAATGGATGTAGAAAGGATTGCTTTAAGACTACGAAAGTGGTATAGGATATTAGATTGAAGTTGATGTGATTTTTCAGACATACTCATGTTTCCATTTTGATTGACACATTTGGTAAGACCAAACGTATTAAATCCTTCCTCTGGGAAGATGAAGAGCTTTGGGGTGTAAATATTCAGCAATGAAAACCAGTGCAGGGATTCCTGCAGATTGAAAGACAGCAACATGAATAGAAACAAGGAGGAGGGCCGAAGAAGTCATCCATGGCATGACATAGAAACCAACTGTGGGGAAAAAGGTGTTTCAGTGACAACGGGGAAGATTTTGCAGACATTGTTTTGATCAAAAACGTTTCTCTTCTTTTTAAAATGAGGGTGAGGAGGGTGCCGAGAAGAAGGCATTTTGTAGCTGTAGCTGGTGGTTTGCAAAGTACCCTCCAGTGTTTCCAGCATTTTCCAGGCAACCAGAAAAAACAAAAACAAAAACAAAAAAACCAACAGCAGCTAACCTGACACATGGCAAGGCAGTTGGGGAAATCTCCATACTTTGAAGACTTAGGTAATTAGCTAACACATCCAACAGACTAAGTTAGTGGAAGAGCCAGAAATCAAGGCCAGTCCCATCTGGCGCCCCGAACTGTGATCTTTCCATTCTGTCATGCGCCTCCTGCATGAACCAGGTCGGGACGTGGGCTGGTGTGGAACACTGGACCTGGCTGGTGATATGGAGCCGGGACAAGCCCAGAGGAAAAGCAGAAGGGCCAAGAAAGTCCCGAATGAATTCCCCTTGGAAGGGATTAATGTAACATTAACACTATTTTACGGGGATATTTTTTATTACCACTTCTGGTTGTTGTGTTTTTATTTTTATAGAATTCATATGCTGTTGATGCCTTGGATGGGTTTGATCCTTCTTGAGGAAATACTTGGCAGTTTTAAAAATTTCCAAAATGAAAAGACTATGTTTGGGTGTATTGATAAGTAGAGGTAAGTAGTCACACCAGTGTGGCCGAGCTGCTGATTACAGTCACTCGAGTGGGCGGAGGAGCCCCTGGAGGGGGCCTGGGAAACCTGCTCACCGGCCAGCCTGCTGCCCTCTCCCCGCCTCCCTAAAGTCAGGTGGTCTAATAGGTGGTTAAGATGAGGGGTTTGGAGGTCAGACAAAGCTAGGCTTGAATTTTGTTTCTACCCCTTATCATTTGCATAATTTGGGGAACATGATTTAAACTCTGTGAGTTAGTTTTGCCACTTCTTCTGCTTTTTTCTTTTCTGTTTTTAAAAACTCTTGAGAAGAACCAATTTGGGGAGATTCTAAGCTTCCTAAAAAGGCCAATGAAGTTTTACATTTTAATCTTAGCTTCGTTTTAAACCTGGTTTCTGCTTTATTTACCACTTCTAACATAGTGATGGCAGTTATACTTACTAAAGTCATTGTGAGCATTCAATGAAAAGTGCAGTCAAGGGCTTGGTCTAGTCACTATGCAGTAAATGAAAGCCATTTCTATTGTTATTTGCGACAGTACTAGTAAATAAGTTTCAGGAATGCTAAATGGGAAGGTTTTAAAAAGAGGTGGAGGCACTTAAGCGTCCTTGGGTTCCATGAACTAATTTTCCATTTCCCATCTTGACACCCTCTCCCCAAACTGGGTCAGAGCTTCATTTCTGATTGTCTGAATGGTGCAAAGCTGCATTCCTGGAGGAACAGCAGGGCCACTCTGGCTTGGCAGAGGCCTCCTGATGAAAGGGTAGTGCCAGGAAGGGCCTGCTTTAGTGAGGCTGGGGAGCAACCTGTAAAAGAGACAGCTCATCCCAGAGCAGGAGCAGTCTCAGTGAAGCCACATGCAGCGCAGAAAACTCCCGACTCAACAGACACCTTTTAAAAGTTGGAACAACATCTCCCAGGCTCCTGAAGCCTGCTAATCAGATGTTTGCATGCAAATGAGTAAAAACAATAACAAGGAAAATGCTGTATGTCATACCAACACCCCTAGCGAAGGACTATAAAAGCCCCTATGTATTGGATGTCTTTCAAATGCAGGTATACTGAGCTTGCAACTTCCCAGCAAGGTCCGCACCAGCACCATGGGAGACAGCAATGGTCCTGGAAACACCACGGCCCTTCCAGCTGTGCCCACCATCTCCACATGCCCAATTAGAGGTGGCTTTCGACATGCTATCTGTTTGCCTAGTTCCTGCCACAGCAGGACGTGGCAACTGGCCACATGCCAAGAAAGCTGTCAGCCATCCAACGGTGCCCCACGTGGCTGTGATCCTGCTTCGCGTCAACCTACCTGCCTTCCAGGAATGTCGTGTGTGGGTTTTGTTTGCCAACCTGTGTGCTTCTGCGCAGCCTGCCATCAGTCTGGAACTGGTCAGTTTCCCTGTCTGGTTAGCTCATGTCAACCACCCTGCTCGGAACCTACGTGTTGTCAGGAAGAGTGCTGCGATGCCAGTCCCTGTCCGCAAAGCTCCTGCCAGGAACCTGGCTGCATGTCTGGGTCATGTCAGGCAGCTTGTGGCCAATCAGTCAGCTGTGATGCTGGATCCTGCCAACCATCCTGCTCTGAAGTGACCTCCTGTCCTGAAACTTCTTGCCTGCCAACCATCTGTACGGCTAGCCCATGCCAACCAACCTGCTGCCAAGGAAGTTCATGTCATCCCGTCAGTGGTGAAGGCCAGCCCTGTAAATCAACTTATTATCAACCCATCTGCTGTATTTTCAAGCCTTGCCAACCAGTCCTCTGCATGCCTGTTCCCCGCCAGCCATCGACTTGTGTGTTCGGTTCTTGCAATACTGCTTGCTGCGTGCCCTCCCGTCGCCAGCCACTTCACTGCCAACCGGCTCCTTCCGTATGCTTCATCTACCAGCCAGTGGCTAACTGCCAGGCCCCTTGTTCTGCAAAGAACTGTTGCAAACCAGCTTACTGTGATGCTGTGATTTCTGGCCAACCAACTTGTGATGGACCCACTTCCTACAACCAGAGTGGCTGCAAATCAGCTTGCTGTGTGACAGGTTTAGGTGCATCATCCCGTGGTGGCTCCAATTGCTTGCCGACTTCATGCCAACCCAGCTGTGAGTCCAGCTTCTGCAAGGGAACACTTTGTTAGTGGAGCACTCCTCACACCTCCTCTGAGGGTCTGCAGCTGTCTATAAATGCATAGCCATCCCTGGTGCCTGCGTCCCGCTGAGTACAAATGCTGCCTGTTTTCTAACGTTACCGGGAGTCCACCTCCACGTTCTCCCCAGGTGCTGACCAGGGAACTTGTTCAGGTATGAAGAGATCCTTCTCAACCAAGAATAACCTTTCAGCAACCATGGACTACCACACTGCTGCTTGCATTTCCTGATGATGTCAATTCATTTCACTTTAGCAAACCCTCTCTTGTTTCTCTTTCTTGATGATGCCTGGTCTTTCAGAAGACGCCTTTGCTGCCAGCTGCTAATAAAAATGTGACTGGTTAAGTGTGATAAATAAGACTCTTTGAGTGCTTTCATTCCTGCGCACACCCCTATGTAGATTTCCTTCAGGTCACATTTGAACACAATGAGCTTGAGTCATCTAAGTCAGTGAGTCTGCACTGCTCTACAAGGGTAGCTGCTATCTAGGATTATAGATTCTCCAGCTGGAAGAGAGTAAGGGCAAACAGTTCACTGGCTTCCAAAATTTTCACCACCAAGAGTTCTTTTGCACCGAGTGGGCTCAGTCTCCCCACAGTGAGTAGGCTGGAAGCCAACAACAAAATTGATTTTGGAAAGCCACAGATGAAAACAAACCCAAAGTGTTAGCCATGGAGAATCGCTTAGGGTTAATTTACTTAAGATTCATTTTAATGATCAATGTACCTAGCGGCCAATTTAAATAAAATTAAAAACTCTTTAGAATTTCTTTTGTCAGTTTGCTGCGTTTTTGACTCTAAGAGACAGTTTTAAAAACGATTAATTGAAGGGAACTTAAATGGGTAGGCTGATTTTCTTTTGGGGAAACCTTGGAAGAAGATTTACAGTGCGTTCCTGCAGCAATGGTACAGGGTCTTTCCACCAGGGGATTCAGCCGCTCCTATAATCAAGGAGCTCTGTGTCTGTGGAATAATTTAGATCTAAAATCGAATGAAAGGTCACGATCCTCTACTGTGACAACTCAAGTCATAGCGTTTGGCTACCAGGCCCTAAGTTTGTTAGGTAGACCAAGTTACGCACTAACAGGCCACCTATATATTTTGTGTCTGGGGACGCTATGATCAATAAGCCATTGCCAAAAAGCCCTGCAGGCCAAGGCACTTTCCTGCTGTCCTTCCCAGTAGATGTGCCTATCTCACTTTTAAGGTGGGTAAGAACTGCTACCTGTTCTCTGCTGAAATTCGACTCTAGTTATAAATATCGTGGCAACCGTTGTGATTGTGGTGTATTTTAAGGAGAGCAAGCATAGTCTTTCAAGGCCACCCAGCTGAGTGTATCACAGGATTTTCAATAAGAGCAGGCCAATCTTCTCAAGACAGTGGAGGGACAGTTTACTTGTTTCCACTGTAAAGGAGGTTCAGAGTGACTCCCACACAATCAAATGTTGTGTTTGATTTTCAGAAATCTTGGTCCTGTGGTTATAAGAAATAAATGATTCTCTTAGGGTTGTTGTGGAAACTCTAGATGGTGACTTGAGCTGAGGGTTAAATGACCTGAGCCCAAGATTTCTTTCTGCCAGCATTCAAAAGCGCCCAAAATGATATACCACCTGAGTCCTTAGAGTGATCATTACAACCATCATGTTCAAGTGGCCATCTGACTCCCATGACACTTGACTTGATTGGCACTTCATCACAATTAATCACAAGTGATGGCTTGATGAATCGTGATGGTACATGGATTATTTTCATCTCATTTTCTACTGGAAAGAATCTTAGCACTGTGCTCAAGCCCAAGGGTATGACCAAATCAATCTCCAAATCTCACCTTTATGGAAGATCTTTTTCCTGATATCATTCCCACTACCAATTCTTTATCAGTCAGAGTCTAATCAGAAGGGAGGCAAATTCATACATTAATTTGTACAGGGATGGTTAATATAAAGAATTATTAACAATGACAGGGGATTGAGATAAAGGGGAACTGGCTGGTGAGAGGGAAAGAGAAACTAAACAATATAGGAATAGCAGATATTAAAATCTGTTACTGCTCCTAGGTCTGAGATAGGAAGGTAACTCCCCACCCTCACCCGCAGGCTGAAATCCAGACTGTGTCAGAGAGAACACAGCTTTGGCTTGCTGGATGGTGGGGAGGTTTGCCGAGATAGCACACTGGTGGACTTGCTGGAAATTTGCTCTGTGGAAAGTCACGTGCATTGCAAGAGCTGGTCACTGCTGAATCCACATGTGCTGTTTGTGCCTAGTGAAGAATACAGAAGCCAGGGAGAGAACACTTATTTACTCCAGTGTCTTTCCAGCCCTTTCTGTTGACAAAGCTTAACATTGTGCCAGCTGGCCAAGGATAAACTTTCATAGGAGCCCTCTGTTTTATCATAGAGCAGGCAATGAAGGGTGTACTTGCAGGTGAGCAGCAAAAATTTAGTAACTAGAACACAGATCTTTATAGTTCACATTTTTCTGTCGCTGATGTATACTTTGGAGCTGTAGAGAGATTATTAATGGTTGTATCTCCAGTTTTAGAATCACAAGGGTCATAGTCATGAAAGAAGGTTCTGGGGCAAAAAAGAGTGGGATGGCCATAAGAACAAAATTTAGCACCTGAACATGGAAAGGTCTAGGTGGAGAATTTCTGTCAGTAGTTGAATTGACTAATGTCAGCATTGGTAATTCTACTTCTTGAATTCCTAGGTATAGGTGGACTTATCATTTCAAAAGTTCAATTAGCTAGATCTGTTCTGGTCTTCTGATGGGTATTTTTCTCTTATTTTTAACTATGTATGGGTATTGCCTTCAGTACCTTTTTTTGTTTTTTTTTGGTTTTTGTTTTTTGAGATGGACTCTTACTTTGTCACCAGGTTGGAGTGCAGTGGCACGATCTTGGCTCACTGCAACCTCTGCCTACTGGTTCAAGCAATTCTCTGGCCTCAGCCTCCCAATAACTGGGATTACAGGTGTGCACCACCACATCTAGCTAATTTTTGTATTTTTAGTAGAGACGGGGTTTCACCATGTTGACCAGGATTGTTTTGATCTCTTGACCTCGTGATCCGCCTGCCTTGGCTTTCCTAAAGTGCTGGGATTACAGGTATGAGCCACCGCACCAGGTCCCTTCAGTACCTTTTCTACCCACACACATGCACAAACACATACCTGCATACACATACACTTCACACACACAGACACACATGCACACAAACACACACACTCACGCACAGACACACACCACATTTCAACTTAATTGTTTGGCTGTACTTGAGGTTGATTTGTTTGCTCCATAATTTACAATTGCCTATAAAACATGCCTGATTAAAGAGCACTAAAACACTGATTTTAGCATTTTGGATTTCAGCACTGAATTGGCCCAGCTGATATTACCCTCTTCTTCCCCCCTGCCCCTTGGATGACTCCTGTCCCACTTTAAATGATTAGGCTTCCATCACTGTGTCTTTAGGATCAGTGCTCTGACTTTCTCTCAGACTGGGCCTTTTCCTCAACCCAAGGAAGGACCTTAGGATCTGCTCATAAACTTACTCGATGCTCACTGACTGAGTATGCCTTGTTCCAGTCTTCTCAATCAATGTTGTCTGTGGTTCTCAGTAGTTAAACAGGTCTTGCCGATATGTGTGGAACATTCTAAAAAAGCTTTATCGATGAAATTAACCAAAAGAGCCCTGGAATAATGAGACATCAAGGTCCACACTGTGTGTGCATAGGCTGAGCTGGGACCTGAGTGGAAGGGAGAGGCATGATGTCAGGTGTGGAGGGTGGGCTCTGTGTAGTGATAACTTCCTCAGAAACTCCCCTTCCTCGATATCTGATCACCCTTAATAGCTGATCAGATCTTTTATACTCCACCATTCTCCAAGTGATGTTTGATCACCCTGGCCTGTCATCAGCAAGAATACTGTTAGATCAGTTTAGCCAAAATGTCCCCATTGCTGATGCTTCCTCTTAGTAATTTTCCATCCACTGACCCCCACCCTGCTCCTTTGCTGTCAATTCTCACTTGCTCATGCTATATTAGGAGATGAGTCCAATCTCTCTCTGCCAGTGCAAGACCCTGTTATGGTAGTTCCTTTGCCTACTGCAGTGTTCCTGAATAAGTCTCGCTTACCATGCTTTCACGAGTGTCATTGAATAATTATTTTTAACAAGACTATGATGAATTTTTAAGAGCCAAATCCTTATTGTTTCCCTGATAACGTATTATTTCACCAGAAAAATAAATATAAGAAGTCCATTTTAAATGTATCTCAAACCATCAGAAAAGGACTTAACCTTATTGAACTGAGCTACCAGGAAAGAGGAGGGAAGAAAAGTGGATAGGATAGGTCACTCACTGCAAGTGTTGTCCGACTGCCACCAATGAGCTAGCTGTACCTGTCTTAGGACAGAGCTGTACAAAGGAAGTTAATATTTACCAGTTAAAAGCAAAGTAAAAGAGGAAAGCAGCAATTCAGCCCTAAACAGAATTAAGAGTCAATCATTTGAAATATAGAAAACCCTAGCAATACCATTACAAACAACAACAATAACAATAAATCTTCTATTGTATAATGACACATTGTGCAATAACTAAGAGATAGATTGTTTAAAGTCTTCTTGGATGTTGTAAGTTATTTTTAGGGCGAAAAAGTAAAAAAAAAAACAAGAAAACTGCTTTTGCAATTCAAGTTCTGGTATATATTTTGCAAATGCTGGAATGCTCAATGCTTCCTGAAGAAGGAGATATCCTTATTTTGATCAGTTTAGATTGAATGAAAATTATCTCTGATGCTGATATAAATCCAGTCTCCCAAATCTTAGGTTCTCCACAATTCTTCAGACATCACCAATAAGAGTTCAGTGTTTTCACTTGGACGTATCTGAGAAGTAGTTTGTAAAAGGTTGGGAAACTAGAACTCATCTAAAGAAATTAAATGTTCTTCTATGCTATTTATATCTAGGCAACAGATCGTGAAGGGAGTATAGAACTTGTGGCAACTAATGGAGATTATGAATCTCAGGTGAACCCTATTATAGTAGTAACTGTATCTTATTCCATTGGCTTTTATTTTATATCTCTCTTTCCCTTCTTTCTTCCTGCCTTCCTTTCCTCTTTCCCTCCTTCCCTTCTGCTCTGCTATGCTTTTCATACAGACACCAGTCATATTGAATCAGAGGCCCAGTTTATTCCAGTGCGACCTTACTTAACTAGTTACATTCTCCATGACCCTATTTGGTGATGAATTTCTGGGGAAACAAATCAATCCAAATATTGGAGTATCTCAGAGTGAGTCCATACCCAGTGATAACCACAAATGAGTAACAGCAACCACAGTGGACAATAGTATAGTAACCAGAGGCTCGGACACTCCTGTCCTTCTTCCTCCTCTCTTCCTCTCCCTACTTCTCCTAGAATTTCTGGCTGTCCATCACAGTTAAGAAACAAAGATTAAATCTGAGTGGAGCAAACGGCAGATCATAGAGAACGTTTTTCATTATCCTGCCGATATATCTTGGATTTTACTGTACTTGGGCCATTTTCTATCTGCCAGCATCTGCATCTCTGTGCATAAGGGCTCTTATATTGCAGCTGGAGAAAGTCATGTCACCTGTGCATGCCACACAGAGGAATATCACTCAATCAGTGGTTCCTGAGAGCTTATTCACAAAGACTCTAACTCCCTTATTCCTGAAGTTGGAGAATGCTGATATACGTAATTTTAAAAAAATCATTTCTGGTAGTTTTCCTTTTGGTTTAAGCTTTAGTTGGTCACTGCGATACTTATTGGCTCAATAGGGCACCCTTTTCTGTATCACTTCCCTGATCCCTACTGGTGTGATCTGCGCTTCCCAGTAAACTACTTTCACTGGAATGTTCTTCTCAGTGTCTGTTCTGGGAGAAACCACACTATGACATTACATTATCTCTCTCAGCCTCAATTTCCTCATCTCTAAAATGGTAACATTAATATCTACTGTGCACATTTCTTTGAGAATAAATATGAATGAACATAAAACATTTAGTCACTATCTATCAAATGGTGGGCAACCTAGAACATGTTAGCTCTTTTTTTGTTCAGAAAACTTTAAAACTGATTTTAATATTGAAGATAAGAATATATTTATAATAACTAACTAGATCAACTAAATTATTTCTTTACTAGCTTTATTGAGATATAATTAACAAATAAAATTTGTGTATATTTAAGAATGTTCTGATACATATATTCATTGTGAAATAATCACTTATTTATTAACTCACATGGTTACCATTTCCTTTTTATTTTTGTGATGTGAACATTTAAGAAAAGCTTTCTCAGTAAATTTCAGATATACAGTAAAGTGTTTTATCCACATTAGTGTACACCAGATCTGCAGAACTTATTCATCGTATATAACTGATGTTGGCCGAAGAGAATGTGATCGTTCCTTGTCTCCTTCACCCCATCACCCAGTGACTATTGCAGTCAGTGGCTTTTCTCTTTTTCTGGAATTTTCAGAGCATTCCAGATATATACTCTCAAAAGATGACATCTGTATTTTATAAGGAATAACTTAAGTTTATTTTGCTGTGTCAATATGTATTCAAGAGAAGAAGAAGGAGGTCAATATGTAGTCAGGAGAAGAAGAAGAGGAAGAGGAAGAAGAGGATGAAGAGGAAGAAGAAGAAGAAGAAGAAGAGGGGGAGGAGATGAAGGAGGAGAAGGAGGAGGAGAGGAGGAGGAGAGGAAGAAGAAGAAGGAGAAGGAGAAGGAGAAGGAGGAGGGAAATGTTATCTGCAAATACAGGAGGTTATTCCTCTATTGATGAGTAAAATTAAGTGCATGTCTTGCTAATGCTGAGTCCCAATGTAATTTTTACTTCATTGAGTTAAATGTAAGTGCCCTTGGACAGAAAGAGAGGACCACACCTTGCACCTGAGTCTGTCCATTATTAACTAAATCACATCACACATTAAAATTTTCTCAGCTGGAAAGTAGAGGTAATAAAACATGACTGTCTGTTTTGATAACCAAATGAGGTATCATATATGGTACACAATATGTGTGTAAATCTCCTATCAGGAATGCTGTAAAATAAATCTAAAAACCCCAATATGTAAGGTGAAGAATGGTTTTGAGTTTATTAAGAAATATATAGGCAAAAATCCCTGTTTCTAGGGAGATAACCAAAAGTGATCATGAAAAGAAGAAGGATACAAGAGCCATGAGGAGGACGTTGAAAATGAAAACGACTGTGAAGATTATGGATCACTTGCAAAAACTAAGTTTCTTAGAGAAAGAGAATGAAGCTCTTGATTTTAGAGTCAAGCTGAGACCATGACTCCAAATTAAAAATACATGAAGCTAGCACACGATCCACAAACTGTAAAGAAAGAGAGAATCAGGCTGAAGTATTCTGCCCTCATGCACGCTGATTCATAAGATGTTAAACACGCAGAGAAGACATAAAAATTAGGGTGAGCATGATGGTTGTCAGCAAAGGTTGAAAGTAAATTTGTCATCCAAGTAGAGGACAGAAGGTTGCCAGAAAGTTGTCCTGTGCGGCTGATGGTCCTTTTGGGAATTGATCAGCAACAAGAAGGCTGGCAGCAGGTGGTCTCACAGCAGGCTGGGTGGCAGCAGGGCTGGCAGCAGCTGGACACACAGCTCTGGCTTGGGCAACCAGGCAGGCAGACACACGTGGGGTGGCAGCAGGTTCTTGTGCAGTACACAGGTGCACAGGAGCTGGTCTGGCCACAGCTGGACCCACAGCTGGTATGGCCACAGCAGCAGGACTCGCAGCAGGTGGGCTGGAAGCAGGGTGTGCTGCAGCAGGAAGGCTGGCAGCAGCTGGTCACACAGCAGGAGGGCTGGCAGCAGGGTGTGCTGCTGCAGGTGGTCACATAGGTGGGCTTCCAGCAGGTGGTCCTGCAGCAGGTGTTTTGACAGCAAGATGGGCTGCAGCTAGGCTGGCAGCAGCTGGACACTCAGCAGGACTTTTCCTTGTTGCTGTTTACATTGTTTTCCATAGTCCATTTGGGATTGTCAAAGGGGAAGTTGTTTCTGAAATCTATGAATCTTTTGAAAGCAAGGATTTAATCTGTTTCTTAATTGTGAATTACTCATGGAAATGTTTCAGATAAAAGGAATGAGGTCTCATCATCAGCACCATTCTTGCTCTGACCATCTTCTGGTCATGTGATCATTCCTGGTGACTAGGGAGGCTCATCAAGTT
>CAUYLG010065128.1:0-65937 GCA_963573385.1 Cacajao melanocephalus | reverse complement strand
GTGTGGCTCCTCCGCCAGGAATCTCCTAGTCTGTGGGCAACAAAAATTCGTCTGAAAGTGCGGTGTCCACTCGCTCTCTGCACTTTCACTGGGAGCTACAATCCTGAGCTGTTGTTAATCGGCCATCTTGGATCTCTCTCCAAGAACAGCATCTTAAAGCAACCTAGTGACAGAGACTGAAATCAGCTGAGGAGGTTTTAAAAACACTGATGGGTCTTACCCTCAGAGATTTTGATTAAGTCTTGGATGTGGTTGGAATGTTTTTTTTTTTTTTTCATAAGCTTCCCAGTTGTTTGTAATAAATAGCTAGGTGGAAAACCATGAACTGCCTAGAATAATATATTCTGAACCCTCAGCAATATAATTACATGCAATGTAATTAAAATAGAGCTAACTTAAAGATGACAACTGCTAAGGTAAATCAACAACAATTTTTTAAAGGATGTCACTCTATTTTTTTTTTTAGATTATCAAGTCATGAGACAAGTTATTTAATGAAGACAATGTAATCAAATGAGATAATGATATTAACTGGAAAGTGTTTCAAAACAAGTAAATCAGGAGAAATCAAGAAAATGTATGCAAGAGGACATACCTTCAGCACTGACGGCTGAACGCACTGACCAGACTGACCCACGGCGGAAGGAATAATTCCTGTGGGAAGTGCTGGAGGTGCAGGATGGACTCACAGACAGTCGGCGGGATGCCAGATTGGTGACTTCTTCTACTGGCAAACAAAATGGGGAATGTGAACTTTGGCTTTATAACAAAACAGTTACCATTTTCACAACTACAGTTGTTCTTGTATCACAAATTCATACTGCTCTCAGACCATAGGGCTTAAATAATTTTGAGTGTACTTAGAAAAGGAAAAAAAAAAAAAAAAGTCCTACAGAGGAAAGACAGAAAATTTCCCTCGAAGTTTTTACAAAAGCAGGCCAGAGAATCATTTGATCCAGAATGATTAATTAATCATTTTTTGATACCCACTGACAAACTGCACTTGTGAAGTTTGAAAGTAGTTAATGAAAGACTGGTTGCATTTACTTTAATACACATTCTGGATTCAGCTCTTCCCCGAATCATTCATTTAATGTAACTAATGTTCTCCTCTGAAAATGGCTAACTCTAAACTTCAGAAAACAACTTTTTCTTTGGTTAGTGTCAGGAAGTGAGAGAGAGATGGAAGGGGGCATATCACCTCATGTCACATAAAACTGTCAATGTTTATTTCAAACCACGTTATTTCCCTGAGACCCAGCCCCCAAAGAAGTCCTGTGTGCAGAGGGCACCTTCTTCTTCCGGCTCTGAGTTGGGCGTGCATGTGGGCTCATAGCAAGCCTCCTGGGTGATGGGGATGGCGGTAATGAGACTGGCTTCTCGACCAAGACGTTTCTTTTCTTCCTCCTGCTGCAAATTCTTTAAGATGTGTTCTGCCCTTTGATGAGAGCGGGACACAGCCCGGGCTGAAAAGGATTTCTGTGGAGACATAAAGGCAAGTTCATTTAATAGCAATTCTTCTGCAAGTCACAGGCATAAAGAGTGTTCCAATGAATTACACAAATGCAGTAGTTTGTCCTCAGGAAATATTAAGATACTCATGATCCAGTTTCATGGATATCTGTCTTTCTACCAAATTTCCAAGCTGTGTATAGTTAAGCTTTTTTTTTTTCATTCAATCAGAATGATTCTTCAAGAACACCTGTAATTTCTGGAAAGAATCTATTTCACCTTAGGATTTGTGGGGATATCAATCATTTGCTTTTTAAGTATTAAAACCAAATAAAATTTATACATACTCTATTTCTTTCTAAAATTTTTTGAACTGTTTTCAAAAGAACATTTATTTCTGGCTGGGTGCAGTGGCTTACATCTGTAATCCTAGCACTTTGGAAGGCTGAGGTGGGTGGATCACTTGAGGTGAGGAGTTCGAGACCGGCCTGGACAACATGGTGAAACCCTGTCTCTACTAAAAATACAAAAATTAGCTTGGTGTGGTGGTGCATGCCTGTAATTCCAGCTACTTGGGAGGCTGAGGCATGAGAATTGCTTGAACACAGGAGGTGGAAGTTGTAGTGAGCTGAGGTCACACCACTGCACTCCAGCCTGGGCAAGAGAGAAAGACCTTGTATCAAAAAAAAAAAAAAAAAAAAGTACATTTATTTCATAAGGTTAATAAATTTGAAAGTCAGAACCATGGAAAAAAGGAAGAAAGAGAGAGCTCTCATATAAGCCGGTCAGTTATATGGCTTATTTCATTTCTGTAGCTCAAGTATCTGTCACACTATAAATACTTAATATTTGTGGAAACAAAGTTATGGAATGAAAATTATGAGAGCTGATAGTGTTACTAAGGTTGAATGTAAAATCTGACTCTGTTTACCAGTAGCCAAGGTATACTGGAAAAATATTAAGAACAACTCATTCCTCCATAGAAGAAGGGCAAGGAACAATGAGAAGATTCACTTTGTAAAACAGCTATTCTATTTATGTCTTAATCATGATGCTTATGCCCAGACAAGCTCCAAGAGCTCTGGAGACAGAGTCAGTGGTCTCCGAGCAGGGAAGTGATCACTGGAGTTCTTCTCTACCAACCTGAAGTAATGTTTATACACAATGGCAGTTCCACATTTCTTTGTTGGTTTATAGTCACACAGGGTTCAAGAGACAGGCAGGGGATGTTGATCGCTCTTCTAAAGGGCTGCATTTGTAGACAATCCCTTTGTAGAGATCTTAACACGTAAGACTAAAGGTTTCCTATGTTGAATGGCAGAGCAGCAAATAATAGCTTTTTTTTTGAGATGGAGTTTCACTCATGTCACCCAGGCTAGAGTGCAATGGAGCAATCTCAGCTCACTGCAACCTCCGCCTCCTGGGTTCATGAGATTCTTCTGCCTCAGCCTGTCAGGTAGCTGGAATTACAGGCACACGCCACCATGCCCAGCTAATTTTTGTATTTTTAGTACAATTCATTTGCAGAGCCAGGTAGCTAAGCTGGTTTATTATATTAAGGCATAAAGTGAGAATTGTGGAATGAGAAAGGTAACTGGATATAAAATCAGGGGACTTGATTTCAAATCCACAGTGAGCTTGGGATATAGACTGTGGCTGGCTCAGATGAACCCATCACCTCTTCAGGAGAAAAATCAAAGATCCTTATGTTGATGGTTCAGATGCTGAAATTACTGCACCTATGGGAGAAGAACCAGGTGTGTTTTTCTCTTTGGCAAGGTACCATCAGATATGAAGGCAGAATTAAAATAAAATAGACATATTGTGATGGGGAACAGTTTAAAAAAAATAGTTCTCCAAAGAAAGCTACAAATGCCTAGGAATTCTACAAGTAATATGCAAATATGTTCAAACCAATTGTATATATTAAACTAACTTTTTCAAAGAAGTGTGAATAAAATAAACAATAAGTTGTTTTGGCCATTCAAAGTGGCAATTAAAATAATAACACTAGTTAATAAGAAACTTTCCAATTCTATTCTATAAGGACAAAGTGGGGATATTTTGTGAGATGCGTCAAAAACCTTTAATAGTTACTATTTTATATTGCCATAAATTCCATAGACATTTATGCAAGGAAATAATGATAAAGGTGTTCTTTTTTCTATTTTTGCTTTATTTTCCAAATTTTCTACATTACTCTTGTAATTTAGAAAAGTACTATTAAACAGGTGAAAAAGGCATATTTTGAAGATCAATGTTTTCAAAAGGTGCATATTCTTGTTTTTTGTCTATAAATGGATTGTATTCTAAATTTGACCATTTATGAGTTATATTACATATAGCAGTAACAACAGCCAAGGTCTCAGAGTGATGTTTGTGATGATGATACTGATGATTGATAAAATGAAGAATAAGGTTCAAACAAGGAAATAGCTGCCAACTCTCTTCTTTTTCTTACTTTTTCAGGGCTAATGTTGTTGATTTGCCTTATGTATTATTGGTTAAATGAATATGTTTGTCCAAAGGCAAAAGTGTTACCTTTGGCCAAGAAGTCAATGCCTAATGCTTTTAGTAGCTTTAAAAGGCGACTTCTGCTTTGGTTATAAAACAAGATTTTTTTTTTCTTTTTGGAGGTCTGCAAATGCTTGCTACTGGATATTATTCTCTCTATTCTATTCATAAGGACAAAGACCTTTCGTGCTGACTTTCTATGTTATTATTACATTTTTATGAGAATGAACAAATTACTGCAAACATTAATTGTTCTCCCTTAACTTGTATACCATGGAACCTGGAGATATTGGAATGGAAGTGTCTGTTACTCACAGACTGGTCTTCATTAATGGGGTCCTGGACACTCCCGCTGCACTGAGGAACCCATGGAGGGTCAAACATTGGGACGGATGGCATTCCAAGCACTGGTGAGGGCAGTGTGAAATTGATACTGGGAGGCGGAATCTGTTAGTTGATATCAGAAAAATGAGGTAAGAGAGAATAGAAGTTAGAATGAGTCTGAAATATAATTATGACACAATCTGTCTCAGGAAGTTTTGAGGATCCAAGTGACTTCTCACAGAATGAGCAAGTATCACAGAAAAGGTCTGTCTTCCAAGATTTTCTGTTATAGAGCAAACAGGATGAACCTATCTGGGCTTCAGTTTACTAACCCATTAAGTAAAGGCTTTCAATCAGATGATTCTCTATTTGTGTTTATCACCCCATCCTCCAAAGCACATCTGTAAATTTATATATAGCAAAATGTTTAGAAGAAAATTCCCCAGACTTTCATATGCTTACCTCTGGGGATGCTAGTGAGATTTTGAGGTGTATAGAGACTTGATTTTCTTACTCTATATTCTTCTATATTTTAATTTTTTAACAGTAGGAATGCATTCAGGTACATTAGGTTTACTTATATAGTCAGAGAGAAAAAAAGAACATCTTTGGCTGTATATTGTGGCTTTGAGGTTCAAAGATTTAAACAAACTTGGGTTGGGTTTGCTAATGTAACTCCTCTGTGAGAAGTATTCCACACCTTAAAAATCTGCTGTGCTCCTTCCTCCATTCGGGGCCAGACTTGATAGCGAAACCTCCAGAGTGTGTGGAACTTGAGGACAGCGTTTAGCCTCTGCACAGTCTCCGGGTGGTGGAACTCTGACATCAGCATGTCGGACACTGCCTCAGGAACCTTCACAGCACACAGCAGGAACATGGCAGCTAGAGACAGTCAACAATTCATCAGCTATGCTTTTATTTTTTTGAGATGTAATCTTGCATTGTCACCCAGGCTGGAGTGCAGTAGCGTGATCTCCGCTCACTGCAACTTCCGCCTCCTGGGTTGAAGTGATTCTCCTGCCTCAGCCTCCTGAGTTGCTGGGATTACAGGTGCCTACCATCACTCTCGGCTAATTTTTTGTATTTTCAGTAGAGATGGGGTTTCACTATGTTGGCCAGGCTGGTCTTGAACTCTCGACCTCGTGATCCACCCACCTTGGCCTCCAAAATTGCTGGGATTGTAGGCGTGAGCCACTGCCCCCAGCCCAGCTATGCTTTTAAAATGTTACTTAGTTCCTGGGGTTGGGGAGAAGTGGAAACTGCTCCTATCTTCTGAAAATGACTCCTGAGCTATGTGAAGCTAGGCTACCAGTACTGGCAAAAGCAAACCTTCTTTGTACCACCTACAGACTTCCAATAGCTGGTGCGAGGGCAGCAACAACATGACATTTCAGTAGAATCACTCATTCTAAGCAAAGTTTCCTTTGACTCACAGTGAAAAACGAATGCCAGAGGAAGCAAATGAAATAAGAAAAGTACATCCTGAAATATGTTTTTAAGGAAATGGCTAGACTCATCTCATAGTAACCCAAGGACAATAAATACAGTTATCCTTTAAAAACTACCTCAGTTACATTGGCTACATTTAAAAAATTCCACATCATAGCCTCTATTAGAAACACATATCCCTCCCAGAGATAGAAGAGATTGAGAAGCCAAAGAGATTTAATGAATCATAATACCATGAAAAGTTTTTTGTGAAAAGCCAAATATCAGTAAGTGAAAGGCCAGGTTCCATGATAAGTTATAAAGCTAATGAATAATAAGCTTCATAAATGAACTTTGTAGCACAGATAGAGAAGCTAGTGGCAGTTGTGAAAACATACTCTACATGAATATGTCATGAATCTCTCATGTACTCTTTCCCAGAGCCTAACAATGTGCTTAAGGCAGTTGTGCCAGCAGAAATGGGATTAAGTCCTAGTAGCTCTGATACTTCTCTGCCATGAGATCTTGGGTAAGCCTCTTAACTTCTCTTAGCCTCCAGTGTTCTTTATTGGTAAACTCCCAATAAGAACAATAATGATAATACTAATATCTGCTTCCAAAGTTGTTGTTAGAATAAAATAAAAGGATATATGAGAAAGTGTTTGTGAAGTGAAAAGCACAACACACTTCTAAAGCGTGTCATATTTTAAAAATAGAGGCAATGTGGTTCTAATGGTAAGGGCATCTATCTGTGCAGTCAGAAAATCTGGGTTTCCTTACCCTTTGAGCTGTATGAACTTAGATATGTCCTTTCAATTCTCTGACTAAAGTCTGCTCATCTATAGAATGGTTTATCAATAAGATAATGCATATGATCTAGTTCTATAACAAATGCTAGTTATTGCAATCGTTACCTTTTGTTAATACTTTTCTTTAGCCTACTAGGTGCTCAAATCTCCACACTTTCTACTTTCTTTGCTTTTTGTCAAAATGTACTCTACCCTGCCACAATTTCTAAACACTTGGCTCATTCTTTAAGTCACTGTAGAATTCTATCTTAATCTCTACTGAAAAAGTTTTCCTGTAATGCTCACTAATCCTCAGACCCAATGGTATTTTCATAGCACTTGTTTCAGTTTTTAATACCTTCATAACAATTTCCTTGAAGAACTATTTTCCTTTGCTGCCACAGTTTGAGATTATTTGAGTTGTCTACCTTTCTGATCACTTTTTCTGGCTGGGCTTCTTCCTCCCGTCCTCTAGAGATGGAGAAGACCATTGACTTAATGGTCATTTCTCATCTCTTTCTTCTCTATTGATCCTCTCTACTGATCATCTTTATTGAAATAATGAGAGTACAGTCCATCTACTCTCATTATTTCGGCTGCCATTTGTATCAACTTGTTCCCCAAGTTTACCTTTGGCCTTCCTCTTTAGCTTCAGTGTCATGTCACCAACCATATATTACCAACTCTCCTTCATCTAAAAATCACTATTCTTTTTGAAAACTTTTTAAAAATTTACTTTACAAATATGTACATACTATTTGTACAATAGGGTACATGTAGCATTTTCTTACATGCATAGAATGTAATGATCAAGTCAAAGTATTTAAAATATCCACCACCTTGAGTATTTATTATTTCTATCTGTTGGAAACATTTCAAGTCCTCTTTTCTAGCTATTTTGAAATATACAATACCTTGTTGTTAA
Source organism: Cacajao melanocephalus (assembly GCA_963573385.1). NCBI lineage: Eukaryota > Metazoa > Chordata > Mammalia > Primates > Pitheciidae > Cacajao > Cacajao melanocephalus. Next base: position 58,506 of record CAUYLG010065128.1, on the reverse strand, counting down.
CTATAGTCACACTAATATGCTTTTGAACATTAGGACTTCTATCTAACTATATGTTTGTACCCATTAACCAACTTCTCTTCATCCTTCCTCTATAGCAAAACTCTATTTTTAAAACCAAACTATCCCACATGTTGCTGCTGTATCAAATTTAGTAACAATTCAAACTCTGTATACAACATTGCTCTTTGGCTCAGAAGCCATGACTGGTTTTTCACAATTCAGTGGAAGGTCCACAGTTATAAGCCTGTCATTCAAAGTTTATTACAAGCTGAGTCCCACTCACCTTTCTAATATTATGGCCCTGTGACCCCTCTACAAAAGCCATGCTAGTCTTCAGTCTCCTCAGGCTTTTCAAAAAGCCCAGGGCACTTTCACATTCACCCAGTTTTGCACCCACTGTGTTCCCTGCTTCTCACTTCTAGATGTTCTTTAAAGCCCAGTCTACCTGTTTATATTTTCCATGGAAGTTTCCATAACTACCCCACGTTTGGGGAGTGTGCCATTCCCTGAACTTCCATAGCTCTCTCTGAGAAGCAAAAACCTAAATTTTAACGTGAACAAAGATATTTTACCAAGATAATCATTACATTATGGCATAAAAGAGCAAAAGGTGGACTCCACCTAAATTTACATCAATAGATCTTGGCTAAATAAATTATGATATGTTCATTCATTCAGTGGAATGTTTCGTAGCCATTAAAAAGAGATAGGTAAAACTAAAAAGAGAGTGGTAAAACTACAAACTGATGTTTAAAAACAGTCTCCCAGATATAAATGAAAAAATGCAAAGTAGATTTATAGCATGTCCCATTTGTGTGAAAAAGAAAACATGCAATATATAACTTACACACACACACAGAGACACACATATGTGTGTGTATGGAGTTTACCCTAGAAGGATTCCTGAGAAACTTAAAAAGTTGCCTCTGGGGAAGGAAATGGCGGGGGGAGTGGGGTAGGGGAGGAGTGGGGGGAAGGGGGCGGGTCATAGGAAAAAAGGCAATATTTTTAACTTCATACAATTTCATATTACTTGAATTTTTACCATGTGCATTTTGCAATTAAAATAACCACAGACAAATAAAGGGATCTGCACAAAAAGTGGAAAAAATGAAGAATATACATTTGCCTCTACCACTAATTAGCTGTGTGGCCTTGGACAAATCACTTAAATTTTTACAAATTTGCTTTGATATAACCATTTGGACACAGAACATTACACACATAAGATTTAATAAAGTTAATTATGGTGGTTCATGTTAAACCTAAGAGATGACCCAAAAAAGAATTTTGTCTCTTGTGAAATATAGTGAAAGTGTAGGTTCTGGGGAAAATCATTCTCTATAATTTGGTAACACCCTGAGAGAGACATATGCTTTGGTGCAGACCATATGGTGAAATTGGAAGGGAGCATACAAAACCTCGGTCTACCTTCCTATAGCATACAGCTCTAAAGTCTACAGTTATAGCAATTGCCATTAACTTGACCTAGGAGCAAAAGCAGAATGAAAGCACCTCTCTCTTACTCAAACACTTGGATCAGTAATGGCAGTGGCAGTTGGCGCAGGGTTCCAGGTGGTCTTTCTTTACCTGCTGCCCCTGCCATGTGCTCATCCATGCTCAGCAGGAGCTCCCAGGCAGCTGGCTGGATGTCTCCGTACATCTCCTCGGTCAGAATTGGTGCTGCCTTGATTAACAGAGATAAGGGAGCAGGTGACAAGCTCATCACCTGGGAAAAGATGGAAATCATGTTTTAAAATCTTTTAAGACAGTAAATACTGCATTTCTCTTGAAATGTAAGAGCCACTTCCCCTCTCTCTGCTTGCCTTAAGTGATCTTAAAATACTTTCTAAAATGGGAGCATATTTAGTTGACATGTCATAGGATAAGCTTTGTACCTTATTAATTGAAGCATAATTTTTAAAATACACTAATTTTATGATGCTTTCACCACAAAATTGCTTGCAACCACCAAGGAGTAAACTATAGAATAAGTACATCTCTAAGAGAAAAGAAAGATCCCAGGAAATACATATTTGTGTTAAAAGTTTTGATGCATTTTTAAAGGATCCTATTTTCCTTCCTAATAGTGGATTTCCATTGATAACTATAAGCACCCTGTAACTGATGAAAAAGCCCATTTAGAAAGTTAACTGAGCCAGTGTGAACATGTATGGCACTTACTTTGAAATATATAATACATTGTGGTTATTGCCCCAGATTAGCCCACAAAATCCTATTTAATCCATTATTTCTCATAATTTAGGTGACAAATGTAGGTTCTAGATAAGTCATCATCATTTCAAATTCCAGAAAAATATAAACAAGATTTTTTGGGGGGAAGATTATGATTTAAAGCTTATGCTGTAATAGCAATATAACAATGTGTCAGCACTGCATAAGTAGGTATATGCACCATTTTATTTGATCCATGCAATTATCCCTTGGGACAGGTCTAGTGTTATAGTCCCCATTTTATAAATGAGTGACCAAGACCAAGAGAAATTAAGTAACTTTCCCAAGGTCCCAGAGCCAGAGCAGCAGACATGGGATATGAACCCAGACTGTCTCATTCCAAAACCCATAAGCGTTGCCGTTACACACATGTGGGAAGTTAGATCCCCTGTGGTGAGGACAGTGGGGAGAGCTGTGGTTTGAACCAAAGTTCCCAAGCCTTGTTTGTGGAAGCTGGCTATCTAGCAAGAAGGGATTTTTTTTTCCTTGCACACTTGGTGGCACTCTTGCCCACCAACTGAAGGAGCTTTATGCCAACACTGTGCCAACTGACATTGTATGTCCCAAACATTAGTAAATAAGTTGTCTGGAGTCCCCTTCCTGTTAAATCTCCATGAATCCTTCTGATCAGGGTGCCAATACCTGAAGTCTGATGTACTTCAGCATTCCGGAATCTTTTTTTCCTTCCAGATTGGCATCTGAAACTCTCTTCTTTAGAGAAGGTGTCCTCAGGCATGACTTATCTGAGCACTAAAAAGAACAGGGATATGTAATGAAGAGTGGTGTGCTTTCTAAAATCCCAAAAGTGCTATATGACCCCCAGTTATCCAGGCAACCATCTTCTAGTGGAAGGGATAATTAAAGGTCTTTTTGTGGGTCCACATTTTCTAAAATTTATAAAAGCAGTTACTTTTGTAATAAAAAAAATTAGTTTAGAGATATTTAGTAATAAGCTCCTCTTTGGCCTTTGAAGAAACTGGCATTGGGAGAGGTGGAGGGACTTGATTGAGTTGCAAAGCTAGTTATTAGCAGAAAAAGGAAAGGACAAGATCTCCCCGCTTCCATTTCAGGGTTAATTATATTTCATCAAGCAGTTAAAACACACAAATCTTTAAAAATATTAAGTCAGATAAAATCCACTCTATCCAATAGTCCCTTCATGGGGTTGGATGCTACAAGTTGAATGACTTGGTCATAAAAGAGAGAAGACATTTCATAGACAAGTGTTAGAAAGTTAAAAGTCAAATACAGGACTCGTCAAGGAAAGATGAGTTCATAGTATCCACTATTAAGGACTGAGTTGTACAGGTAAAGTGATTTCTTTTCAAAAACCATACTCTTCTATAAGAGGCAGCAGCTCTTCTTAAAAATGGTCTCCTCAACCAGGTGATTAATCTACATAAGCATGGATAATACCATTTCTTCCTCTAACCCCTAAAACGCCAACGTATGGACTAAACAGTGCAGCTGGGAGAAGGACTGAAACTAATGAAGGCAGGCTTATTTATCCAGAGTCCTGATTCTTCCTATTTTTGCACTCCAGGCTGTGCAAAGAGGGAATCATTCTCCTCACACAGAATAAATGCTCATTTGTTTTTCCAGTGCCACATCAATGAAACACTTTCTCCCTCTAGCCAAGGGGGAAAAAAAATCTGAACTTCTTAAGAATTTTTGAACAGAGCTTCATAGTGTTATGAATAAATATATTTTAAAAGAAAAGGCAAATCTAAAAGTGCATGGATGTTCCAAGAAAGTCTTTCAAAACTCTGACAAAAAGACCCAAGGAAATGCATCTATTATATGACAAACAGAACCAACTTTCAAAATGAACCTATTTGAAAACAAGTGAATTCGGGCTCTTGCTGTGCTTTCTAAAGAAAAAAATCATGGAAGTGCATACCTGGGGACACATATTATTTGGGGAGATAACCATTATGTTGCTTTTTCCCCCCTGTGACTGTGAAAGCAATATGCAGCATAAATAGTATGCCCATTTTATATAATTTGACAACTTTTCTAAAATCATATATAGCAATAGCTTTTCATGTAAATGTAGGGGTGTATCTGACCCTTGCAAAAGAGTCAAGATATTAAAAACTGGCATCTTTCTGTTTTATTCTTTATATTTATAAAATAATGAATGTATATTGGAGCATATCTGGAAAAGAAATAAAAACTGTGAAGAAAACAAAAATCTCAGTAATTCCTGATATGGTTTAGCTGTGTCCCCACCCAAATCTCATCCATTCCCATAATCCCCATGTGTCATGGAAGAAACCCGGTGAGAAGTGATTGGATCATGGGGACGGTTTCCTCCATGCTATTCTTGTGATAATGATTGCATCTCACGAGAGCTGATGATTTTATAGGCTTCTAGCATTCCCCCTCTTCCATTTACACTCATTCTCTCTCCTGCCACCCTGTGAAGAGCTGCCTTCCTGGATGATCGTAAGTTTTCTGAGGCCTTCCCAGCTACGAGGAACTGTGAGTCAATTAAGCCTCTTTCCTTTATAAATTACCCAGTCTAGGGTATTTCTTCATAGCAGCATAACAGACTACTACAATCCCCAACCCAATGATAGCCATTATTAGGTTCTTTTCAACATTTCCCCCACATGCATCTTAGCACAACTGTGATAATGTTATGTGTGGCACACAATTTTAAATGATTCATTTCACTATGATTTTAAAATGAGCATTTTCCCATTACAATTATTTTAAAATATAATTCTTAAATTTTGCAAATATTTTACCACTTTCTCTTTTGGTTGGACATTTTGTCTCCAGGGATTCTTTTGAACAATGCTTCTTGATTAAATTACAGGAATTTCAACCAGGCAAGATATAGGAAAATACTCAGCACACCAAAAAAAAAAAAAAGAAAAAGAAAAAAAAAAAAGAACATTTATATTTTTCCCTGATACTCTGTTTGTGTTTCTGCCTACCAGGAACAGAAAGTATAAGTCAAGCTCCTCATATATTTAATATCCTACCATGTTGCTTTAGGAAGCATGGTGTGATCTGGTAGCCTCATGATACTTAGGGTGCTTGTTTTAGTGGAAAAGGAAGGAAGTTGGAAGGGTTTTCACATCAAGGTGATAAGCTAGTAACTCTTTTTGAATGACTTGATCGGAAGATAGAGATCACAGAGATGGGTATATGTGTGATGGGCACTTGGGTGTACTCTGTAAAGGTCCTAAAGTCCCTCTACTGGTATGACTCCTAACTCAGACTGTTGGAACAAGTAGGAGACTAGCTCCAATGGCATCTGCTAGTGGTCCTCTGAAGAGTTAGAGATTTCACTGGACTGCAAGATGCACATAGTGGTCGAAATTACATACCAAGCAGTGACCTGTAGAGAAACTCAAGACTAGCAACTCAAGGCCAAGCGACAGAATAGTGATAAATTCCGGAAACATTAGTGGTAAATTCTGTCCTTTGGTCTTGGATTGCTAGTCTTGAGTTTCTCTACAGGTCCCTGCTTGATGTGTAATTTCGACCACTATGTGCATCTTGCAGTCAAGGGAAATCTCTAACTCTTCAAAGGACCACTATTAGATGCCTCTATTAGTAACAAATAGAGATTAGTGATAAATTCTGTCCTTTGATATTGATAAATTAGTGATAAATTCCTCTACACAGTCATTGTTGAGGTGGTTCTACCAAAAAGAGCTGTGTTCAATGGGAGGCAGTTATGCATCCTCACACTCTGTCAGGGATACCTGGGAATCCTTGCTACGAGATAGTGTAGAACTTAGACCAATGTCATTTTTTATCTTTGTATATGTCTTAGAAAAATCCATCCTAGTTGACTCCATGACTCCTCTCCTCATCCTGACCACTTTTGATTAGATTAGCAATGCAAAACCAGTTTTTTGATTGGCTAAGGATGTACCACTTGTGGTGCTTGGACCAAAAGAGAAGAAGATGGCCCCCTCAAATTCTTGTCTCAGGGAATTAAGAGAAACAGAGTCTGAATCATTTAGTGATGGTTGCTGTGTGGAAAAATAATGATGCCATCCTGAAATTTTCAGTCTATGTACAAGATGAATGCAGCAACAGGAGCTGGCCAGGGGATAGAATGTTTGTGCAGATTGAGATGATGCAGAAAGAAGCAGAGATGAAAGATTATGTTTATCCTGAAATGAACAGCAGCTTTGGTTCTCATTCCCTTGAGGCTTAGCCGTTTCTTTTACTGTCCCTAGTTTTATGAGATTCTACCGTATTCTTTGAAGAATATCCCTAATTGTTTAAACAAGTTTAATCTTTTCTTCCTTACAACAAAAGATTATTGACTAGAGAGGAATAATAATGGTTTTAAATAAAATTCTGTTTATTCATTGAATAATTCAAGAATACTTTTTGAGTTAAACATATGCCAGGAACTGAACTAACTTCTGGAGCAGGTGCGTGCCCTCCTAGAAAAGTGTAGGAAAGGCAGATGACAAACAAGTAAACAAAGGAAAAGTCAAGATAAATAGAAAAGGAAATGCATGCATGAAGGAGGACTCAGTGTGGAAATAACAAAAGTATTTATATATTTCTTTTTCTTTTAATTCTAAAATAATCGTAACACTAAAACAAGGTGTTAAAACTTGGGGATGTTGAAGTCAGCCTACTGGGCTCTCTGAGAAAGGGATTTCCTCATGTTTCTGGGAAGAAGGTTCTGTCAACAGAAATGCAGTATTTCTCAAAAGGTAACCTAGACTCTTTGTGCCTCATACACCTTTGACACATGAATTATGTATGTTACGGTGGGCAGTCATCACACTCCATGAAATTAAGATCCACAGCCTGGTCTTGGCCTTACAATAATGTTGTCCATAGACAGCTTTAGGGAAAATGTTGGTTCTGCAGGAAGTCAGTTGACCTCTTGACATTTGCACTGGAATTTGCTTTATGGAATTTGCCTATACTGTATCCTTTCTTTTTGGGGGCATGTATCACAATTTGTTCCCCTCTCTTTTTTGGTTGAAAGAGGAAAAATTTAATCTACTCCTTTTTAACATTAGTAAGCATTAATTAAACATTTACTCTATTTATAACATAGTTTTGAACAAAGTACAGACAAAGAGGAAAAATCTCAGAATTCTTTGGTAAAGGTGATATATACATGTAGAATGACAGTTTATTTTTAAAAAACCCTCAAGTTTGGAAGTACACTAAAATAGACTAACAGATTGTACAGTGAGTCCCTGAGCATTGAAATGTAGATTAGCAGATTGATCAGAATTAGACGGGTTACAAAATGTACTAGCTGCCACAAATATACTCTGCCATAAAAAACCAATTAAAAAGAAAACAGAAATGAAATACCAATTGCTCATAAGACACGATTCTAATCAGAATATGGCTTTTACTCTTGCTTTACTGCCTACTCTGTTTTCATTTTTCATCTGGAAATGTGGGCATTGTTCATTTATCTGACAGATTCACAACAGGCAAATGAAAAGTATCATGAGAGAAAGAAAAGAGCTTGTGGAGGAGGCTAGCATTTTGAAAATAAAATGTGTATCATAGAGGAGGCAATTCATCTTTTCAGCTCTCTACCTGAATGACTAATTTCAATGTGTTAAAAGTTAGAAGCCACTTATTCATGCTTTCCCTTTCCTTTTCAGAAATGTAAGCAGTAGCAGAAGGTGGGTAGGCCTTTTCTACTGCTTCAGGCCAGTGGCCTGGTGAGGCAGAGTGGACGGCACTCATGAAGCACCCTAGGACTATAGCTCTACTCACCCACTCAATGACTGCTCTACTATTATATAAGTGAGTACTCTGTTAGGTTATCACACAGGACACAAAATGTGAAAGACTTCCTCGGTTCTCAAAAAGTTTATAGCTAAGTGGCAGAACACGCCACTGCTCGCAGTATAAAATGAAAGCCTTCCCATGGTCCCACATGGTCTGATCTCAAGCTGCCTGTGCAGCATCATCATGCGCCACAGTCCTCTGTACTCCAGCTGTGGCCCTTCATACTCACCTCTTCTCTCTGGTTGGAAAATTCTGTATCCAATTAACATCTATGCATCCTTTAGTCAAAGCTCACCTGTCACTTTATTGGGAAGTCTTTTATTTTCCCCTACAGGACCAAAGCCTCATTTATAAGCTCTCTCAGCACAGTATAGCTCTCCCTCATTGCACTTATTGCTGTTGCAGTTTTACATTAATTTGGGAGGTGTATTTGATCAGTGTCTGTCTTAGACTAGATTATGTGCACTATATGAGGGTACAAACTGTATTTTTTTTCCCATTATTGTACCCAGGGCAAAGTATGGGCTCAGCATGGTCTACGGGTTCTTTAAAAGTTTGTTGAATACATGAATGGCTTACTGGCTGGCTGGCTGGATGACTGAAAGAATAATGAGAAAACATGAGTTTAATACCATTATAATTTAGTTGAAGAAGGAAGCAAGGAAAATAACATTTAGTGTTTATCTGCAGTACACCCTGTGCTTAACACTTAAGGAATCAAAAAAAGGTTTAATGGATGAGATGGCATTTGAGTTGGATCTTAAAGAATGTTTGGGTCGGGCTATGTTAGATTAAAGATGAAGGTATCGTTCTAGCAAAAATATAGCAGTAAGAAGTTCTCAAGTATGTATGGAAAACAATGATCAATAATTTAGACTCAAGTATTTTTGAAACTTTCAACATATGTGGTTTTAACCTAAAACTAATGGAGTTTTTATAGGAGGAAAGAATTTACATAAATAAAAATAAATTTTCTTTAAATGCAGTGTCATTTATGTTTGAAATATATATATGATGTATATACATATATACATGTATACACACACAAACATATTTACTTTTTTTCTTTTTATGTCATTATTTAGCAGTTTATTCGTATTCCACATTGGTCTATTCTCCACCTTCATTCTCATCAGAATTTGTATTATTTGAATAACATGAAATGCAATACAGTCTAGTTTAAAAAGCCCTGACTCTGATGTTCCATATTTCTAAGGTTAAATTTTAGCTGAATACGTTATAGATATGAACTATGGATAATTCCAACCTTCTGAGCCTCCACAGGTGAAAAACTTGTAAAATGGGGAGAAAAATAACACTTCCAATGGTATTTAAGAATACAAAAGCACTTGTTAATGAAATGTACCTATCTTACACCCTCACACATACATTTAGAAAAAATACTGAAAGATCATACCCCATAGGGTGAACTTGCACACTTAGGAGATATATCAGATATGTAATTTTTAAAGAATATTTTGTATTATTAAAAATTTCTTCAGTGAACATGTATTGCTTTCATAAGAAAAAAGTTGTAATAAAAAAAATCCCTTTGTGAGCACTAAGGTATCACAAATTGCTACATGACTCAACTGTGTATTTTTGTTGTTATTGCTCATATTCTCTCGTTTGATGTATATATTATTGATTATCCCCTCCCTAGCTCAAACCTGGTTTGCAAATTCCTTAGAAAGATTCTCTGCTTCTAGTTTTTTTTTTTTCTTAACAGAATATCTGGCCTAATATTGTGCCAACAGTGGGCACATAATAAATGCCTGTTGAAAAGAATAGGTGTTAAATAAAGATCTCTTTGCAAAATCACTTGGGAAAAGCAGCAGCAGGGGCAGCCACAACATTCAGTCAGGCATCTTGGCTGTGATGCCTGTTCAGGGCAGGTGGAAAATTCAGGGCTTCTCTGGTAGGAGCACAGCAGCCCTGGTCACTGGCTTCATCATCTGCCAGCTCAGCTGCTCAGGGTAGTTTTCAGAAAAGGATAGCTGAATACTTGAAAAATGTAATAGTTTCTTGAAGGAATTTCCTTTAGTCTGATTTAATCTAGATTACTCTTTTACTTGGCTGTGAACAGTGGGGTCATTTATGCATGTTTTTTAGTACATAGCTGTATTAGTTTCCTGTTGCTGCTGTAACAAGTGACCACAACCTTCATAGCTTAAAATGACACAAATTTATTATCTTACAGTTCTGGAGATGAGAAGTCTAAAGAAAATTGGCAAGGCTGTGGTTGCTTCTGGAGGCTCTAGGAGATGATCCATTTCCTTGTCTTTTCTAACTTCTAGAGGCTGCCATCATTCCTTGGCTCATGGCCCCACATCACTCTGACCTCTGCTTTTCTCCTGACATTTCCTTCTCTGCCTCTGACCCTCCTGACTCCTTTTTTCACTTTTAAGGACCATTATGATGACACTGAGCATGACTGGATAATTTAGGACACACTCCCCATTGCAAAATTTCTAATCACAACTGCAAAATCTCTTCTGCCATGTGAAGATATTCACATTTCCAGAGATTAGGATGTAAATAATCTTTGTAGGGGAGGCATTGTTCTGCTTAACACAATAACTTACTCATCATCCCTATGCATTCATATTTATTTACTGAATAAGACAAAACCCAGGAAATATTTCATGTTTACTCATGGACAAGAAGACAAAACATTTGTCTTTCTTGCATACCTCTTCTGCTTTTGTTTAGATGCACACAGACCTGATTGTAACAATTGTGTTTGCCTGAAAATTTTTATTTCCAGAGAAAAAATTTTTAGACATCATGTTCCCTAGTACTGGTATATTATCTAGTGGTCATTTACTTACTTCTTTCTGTTTCTTGCCCCGGAGAGCCACGTTGCTGATGTTGCTGCTTTCCCGCAGGGAGTCCACGCTATCTCCATAGAGCAGTTTGATGGCTCTGACCAGTCGGGCACAAGAGCGGCTATGATGCAGGTAGCAGTGGGGATGGCAGTAGTCAATGTGAGTGCAGATGAAACTCTGCTGATTGCACAGCAAGATCATGACCTGGAATACAAACATTCCTGAGACTCTGCCAGGCAACCAGGGTACATACAAACTGAACATATCTGTAGGGTGGAATATGAGAAGTCAGAATGTCAGCTTCCTTGGATGTGTCTTGAAATTGCAGTGATCCAGTAATTCCCAAAGGAGAACAAAGGGTTCTTTATCCACTTGGCCTTTTGTTCTCCCTCCAGTCATACTTGATAGAAGGATGTCTTTGAAACATTAAAAGGTTAACAGGTCTTCAAAAACTTAAAACAATTATTGTGGAGTATATGGTTTCCAAATATTCTCAAATGGAGATTCTGAACTTAAAACTAATTTTTTTTCCTAGCTCTTATGTTGGGGAAGGAACCAGATGGAAGGGCATAGACTTCTGTCCCAGAGGATCTGACTGGACTTTGACAGCTGTGGGACATCTTTAATGCCAGCCCACCCATGTGAGGCTTGAAAACATTTCTTCTACTTCTCCTCTGGCCAATAAACTTCAACTAGAACTTGAACCCTACTGTATAGTCTCATTTCCACTCTCTGCGAAGTGGTATTTTTCCTCTGGCATTTAGAACATTCTAGCTCTTCTCTTGTAGCTAAATCCAAATCAAATCCTCACGTCTCCTAGAATTCTCCCATTAAACTTATAGAAGGGAATTCAGTTGACTTAAAGGATATGGTTATTTTAAGATAAGGAATAAAGGCCCTTGCATTTGGAACTTAAAGGAGTTTTCTTAAAAGGCAATAACATACGCAGAGCCACAAGCTCAGTCAAATATGTGTAGAGTCTTCTGAATGCTTCCATCCTTCATGAAACTATAACAGTTCTCACCTTGACAACTAACCTGTGAGGGACTATGTGCCATATTGAACACAAAGAGAGCACAAAACAAGATGATGTGGGCAAGACCAATATGTTGATTGTAGCCTTGTGAGAAATCCTGAAGCAGAGGACTTAGCTAAGCTGTGCCAGAATTCCTGACCCATAAAAACTATAAGATAATGAATGTGTATTAAGCCACTAAGTTTGTGGTAATTTGTATGCAGCACTAGAAAATTAATACATTCCCCCTCTAACCATGATAGAGTATCTTAGAGCTACTGTTGAACAATCAGTAAGTAAAATACTATACACACACACACACACACACACACGAGTCAGCCCTCCACATTCATGGGTTCTGTATCCATAGGTTCAACCAATTGCAGATCAAAAATATTCCAAAATATTCCCCCAAAATTGTATTTTTACAAAATATGCACAGCCACTTTGGGGATGGTCATTATCAATAGAGTATAATAACCACTTATATGGCATTTACATTGTATTAGGTATTATAAGTAATCTGGAGATGATCTGGAGTATGTGGGAGGATGTGCATAGGTTATATGCAAATACTATACCATTTCATATCAGGAGCTTGCTCATCTGTGTATCCCAGTATTCATGGGAGGCTCTGGAACCAATCCCCATGGATACCAAGGGATGACCACACACACACACACATACAGGCATACCTTGGAGATACTGTGAGTTCAGTTCCAGACCACCACAATAAAGCAAATGTTGCACTCAAGTGAGTCACACAAATTTTTATATTTCCCAGTGCATATAAAAGTCATGTTTACACCATACTATAGTTTATTAAGGGTGCAACAGCATCATGTCTAAAAAACCAATGTACACACCTTAATTAAAATGCTTTATTGCTAAAATACACTAACAATCATGAGCCTTTGGCAAGTTATAATTTTTTTTGTCTGTGGAGGGTCTTGATGTTGATGGCTGCTGACTGATGAGAGAGCGAAGTGATTGCTGAAGGTTGGGATGGCTGTGGTAATTTCTTAAAATAAGACAACAAAGAAGTTTGGCCCATTAATTGACTGTTCTTTTCATGAAAGGTTTTTCTTTAGCATGTGATACTGTTTGATGGCATTTTACTCACAGTAGAATTTCTTTCAGAATTGCTATCAACCCTCTAAAACCCTGTTGCTGCTTTATCAACTTAGTTTATGTAATATTCTAAATTATCTGTTGTCATCGCAATAATGTTCATAACATCTTCACCAGGAGTAGATTCCATCTCAAGAAATGACTTTCTTTGCTTATTCATAAGAGGCATTTCATCATCCACTCAAGTTTTATTATGAGATTGCAGCAATTTAGTAACATCTTCGGGCTCCACTTTGAATTCTATTTCTCTTGCTGGTTCCACTTTATGTGCAGTTACTTCCTTCACTGAAGTCTTGAATTCCTCAAAGTCATCCATTAGGGTTGGCATCAACTACATTCAAACTCCTGTTAATGTTGATATTTGATCTCCTCTTGTGAATTACAAATGTTCTTAATGACATCTAGAAGCTTTCAATTTACTTTGCCAAGATCCATCACAGGAATCACTATCATTATCTGTGGCAGCTGTATCCTTGCAAAATGTACTTCTTAAATCATAAGACATGAAAGTCAAAATTACTCCTTAATCTGTGGGCTACAGAATGAATGCTGTGTTAGCAGGCAAGAAAACAACATTAATCTTCTTGCACACTTCCATCAGAACTCTTGAGTGACCAGCTACATTGTCAAAAAGCAGTAATCTTTTGAAAGAAATCTTTTTTTTTCCTGAACAGTAGGTCTCAACAGTGGACTTAACATACTCAGGAAATCATGCTGTGAAACAGATGGGCTGTCATCCAGGCTTTGTTTTTCCATTTATAGAGCACAGGAAGAGTAAATTTAGCATAATTCTTAAGGGCTCTAGAATTTCAGAACGGGAAATGAACACTGACTGAAACTTCGAGCCGCTAGATGCATTAACCCATAACAAGAGAATCAGCATGTTCTTTTAAGCTTCGATGCCAGGTATTGACTTCTCTCTAGCTATGAAAGTCTCAGATGGCATCTTCTTTTAACCAAAGGCTCTTCCACATTAAAAATCTGTTTTATAGTGTAACCACCTTCGTCAATGATCTTGGCTAGATATTCTGGGTATCTTGCTGCAACTTCTACGTCACCTTGCACTTTTATGTTATGTAGATGGCTTCTTTCTTTCAACCTCATGAAGCAACCTCTGCTAATTTCAGACTTTTCTTCTGCAGCTTCTTTACTTTTCTCAGCCCTCACAGAACTGAAAAGAGTTAAGGCCTTTCTCTCAATTGGGCTTTGGTTTAAGAGAATGCTGTGGCTGGTTTGATCTTCTGTTCAGACCATGAAAATTTTCTCCATATCAGCAATGACACTGTTTCACTTTCTTATTGTTCGTGTGTTCACTGGAGTAGCACTTTTGATTTTCTTCAATAACTTTTCCTTTGAAATCACAACTTGGCTCTTTGGTTTGAGAGACCTAACTTACTTTTTCTCCCTCCCTCCCTTCCTCTCCTCTCCCCTCCCCCCATCCCCTCCTCTCCTGTCCTCTTTATTTCCTTTATTTCTTTCTTTCCTTCTTTCTCTTTCTTTCTTTCCTTCTTTCTTCCTTCTTTTCCTTTCTTTCTTTCTCTCTCTCTCTTTCTTTCTTCTTTTTTTCTTTCTCTCTCTCTCTCTCTCTTTCTTTCTTTCTGATGGAGTCTCACTCTGTTGCCCAGGCTGGAGTGCAATGGCACAATCTCAGCTCACTGCAACCTCTGCCTCCCACGTTCAACCGCTTCTCCTGCCTCAGCCTTCTAAGCAGTTGGGATTATAGGCACCCATCACCCATCACCACGCCTGGCTAACTTTTTTTGTATTTTTGGTAGAGATCAGGTTTCACCACGTTGGCCAAGCTGGTCTCGAACTCCTGACCTCAGGTGATCCACCTGCCCCAGCTTCCCAAAGTGCTGGGATTACAGGCATTAGCCACCATGCCGGGCCAGAGGCTTAACTTTCAGTGCATCTTTGCTTTCAACATGCCTTCCTCGCTAAGCTTAATCATTTCGAGCATTTGATTTAAAGCGACAGACACGCAACTCTTCCTTTCACTTGAACACTTAGAAGCCATTGTAGGGTTATTAATCAGCCTAATTTCAATATTGCTGTGTCTCAGGGAATAGAGAGGCCCTATGAGAGGGAGAGAGACAAGAAGCAGCTGGTCCACAAAGCAATGAGAACACATGCATTTAATGATTAGGTTCAACATCAATATGGGTGTGGTTCATGGTGTCCCAAAACAATGATAATAATATCATCAAGGATCACTAATCACAGATCACCATAAAAATATAATAATCATGAAAAAGCCTGAAATACTGTGAGAACTACCAAAATGTGCCACAGAGACACAGAGTGAGCACATGCTATTAGAGAAACAGCATCATGAGACTTGCTCGATACAGGGTTGCCACAAACCTATAGTCTATAAATAATGTGATCTCTACAAAGCACAGTAAAGTGAAGTACAATAAAATGAGGTATGCCTGTATATACACAGACATACACACATAACATATATTTTAATGTATGTTTCAAAATATACATATTTGAATGCATAAGACAGTGAGGCAGTCAGGAGATGAAGGGTGTGATGTAGAGAGAAAGGATATTCACTGAGGTGAGGAAAATGTGAAGACACACCACATTTCTCCTTGAGGCATTTGCTACATCTTGGTTAGGCATAAGTGGCCAAGAAGCTAGGCAGAGCCTTAGACAATCTCATGGGGGCTAGGAGGTAAACATTAGAATTTGAAATTACCAAAGAAGGGAGAAACTGAATAGTCTGTAGAGAAACAAGGTCCAAAGAAGTCAGACTGATACGGGGTGCCAGTTTTCCCGTCTAGGCATTGGATAAGAAGTCAAGCAGAAACCAGCTGTCAAACAGAGTAGAGACTTTGGCAATTTCATTGTGATGGGGAAACAAAACCTGTAGTTCCTGACTCATCAAGAATGAGAGGCCCTGTGACATACTCCAGACTCTCACTGGGAGTCTTGGATGTCTTCATATTAAAAGGTGTGAGTAGGGGGTGTGGAAGGACAGGCTAGAAATAGTCAAAGTCCAGTTAGTGTAGTCCCTCACTGGACTGAGGTGATCTGCCTCTTTGTTGTCTGCCAAAGGACAGGGTGAATCCTCTGTGGAAAGAGAAAACATCATCTACAGCCTCAGTGCTTTTTTTAAATTAATAAACTTTGTATTTTAGAGCAGTTTTAGCTTCTCGTCACAATTGAGCAGGAAGTACAGAGTTCCCACGTATACACTGTCTGCATACATGACAACCTCTCCTATTATCAACATCTTGCATCACAGTGGTACATTTATTTCAATCAATGAACTTATATCGACACATCATTATCACCCAAAGACAACAGTTTACATTAGGGTCCATGCTTTGCTTTGTAAATTCTATGTATTTTAACAAAATAATGACATGTACCTATCACTATGTCTCTGTAATTCTTTTATACACCATGTTTAGTCAATATAATAACTAAGCATTTTAGAAGCAGGACCAAGAAAAGTAAAGAAAATAGATTCATATACTGAAGTTATCAGCTATGGACTCTTGATCAAGATATCTGCACTCCCATGTTTGTTGTGGCACTGTTCACAATAGCTAATATTTGGAAGCAACCTAAGTGTCCATCGGCAGATGAATAGACAAAGAAAATGTGGTACATATACACAATGGAGTGCTATTCAGCCATTAAAAATGAGATCCTGTCATTTACAACAACATGGATAGAACGGGAGATCATTATGTTAAGTGAAATAAGCAGGACACAGAAAGACAAACATCACATGTTCTCACTTATTTGTGGGATCTAAAAATCAAACAATTGAACTCATGGACATAAAGAGTAGAAGGATGGTTACCAGAGGCTGGGAAGGATGGTAGGGGGTTGGGGGAGAGGTGGTGAAAGTTAATGAGTACAAAAAAATAGAATGAGTTAAGACTTACAATTTGACAGCCAAACAGGGTGACTAGAGTCAATAATAACCACACATTTAAAAATAACTAAAAGAATGTAATTGGATTGTTTGCAACATAAAGGATAAATGCTTAAGGAGACGGGTGCCCCATTCTTCATGATGTGATTATTTCACAATGCATGCCTGTATCAACACACCTCATGTACCCCACAAATATACACACCTACTATGTACCCACAAAAATTAAAAATAAAAGAAAGTTTTAAAAAAATCTGTGATCAACTATGAATACATCACAATGGAAATTTTAAAATATTTTAACTGAATGATAATGAACATATATAAAACCTTATACTATGCAGCTAAAAGTGTTTCTAGATGATATTTATAGCTTTAAATTCATATGTTAGCAAAGTGGTTGCAATCATCTAAGTATCCATGGCAAGAAGTTAAAAAAAAAATTAAACTCAAAGAAAGTAGAAGAAAGTAATAAAGAAAGTAAAACAAAATTTCAACATTCTAAAAATTACAAAATAAAAATCTGGTTCTGGTTCTTTTAAAAGGCAAATAAAATAGACAAACTCTTAGAAAGACATTATTAAAAAAAGAAAAGAAGATAATCTGCCAATATCAAAAACAATAAATGTAAATCACTGTAGATCCTACAGAATTTAAAATGATCTTAAAAGAATATCATAAACAATCTTTTTGCTGATAAATTTGAATATTCAGATTAAATGAAAAAATCTTAGCAAAAAATATCAACTTACCTGAATTGCTCTCAGAAGAAATACAAAATTTAAATGACCTTAGCTGTATTTCACAAATTGAATCTGTAATTAAAAACTCTCCCATAAAGAAATTTTTAGGTTTAAAAGGCATGACCAGTGATTTCTTCCAAATATTTAAAGAATAAATAGCACTGTTCTTACACAAACACTTCCAGAGTGTTTATTTGTGGAACACTACACAGAAAACTAAAAGGCACTGTTAAAAGACATTTAAAGAGGTTCTAATAAATGGAGAAACAGACACTAGTGGAGTGATAGACCATTTTAAACATTGGAAGATTCAATATCATAAAGAGATTATTCATTTAAATTCATCTATATATTACACTTAAGGTTGTTTGGAAGGTTTTTTTTGTTTTGTTTTGTTTTTTAATGAAAATGGACAGGGTGATTCTAAATGCATGTGAATCTAGCCAAGAATAGATGAGGTCATCGTGAAGGAGAAGGACAACAAAATTGGAAGACTTACATTTATATGAGCAAAAGGAACCAGACACAACAGAGTAGATAGAATATGATGCCGATTACATGCATTTCAAAGACAAAATGAATCTACGGTGGTGGAAGGTAGAATGGTGGTTACTGTCAGGGGAGAGTAGTGACAGGTAGAGGACCTGCGTCGGATTTCTCAGGTGTTGATAATGTTTTCTCAACCTGGCAGTGGCTACCACAGGTGTATTTACTTTATAAAAATTTATACAAATGTATTGAGCTGTATACATAGGTTTTGTGTGCTTTTCAGTGGGTACATTAGCGTTCGCTAAAGTTTACTTTAAAAAAAAAAAAAAAACAGTTGCCTCAGAGATTCTCAAATCAACCAATTCTGCTTCCATAGTGAAGGTGAACCACCATCTACCTGAAGACCATTATGCACCAGCTAGTGCTCACCTGACCTTTCCAGGAAGTCAGATTAAAATCAGGGTGAATGGTGGCCCCAGTGATGGTCCTGGGGATACCCTGCCCCTTGTACAACTGAGGTTACATTTCCCTACCTTTCTCCTTCTTTCTCCATGCTCAGCTCAAGTCTTGAACTCAAACCCATGCCCAGAGTTTCCTTGGGATAACTTCCTGCCTGTGCCCTCTGGCTCACCCTTGGACATAGGACATTCACCATCTTAGAGTGTCCTTGCCTTAGTTTAAAATTTTATCTAATATACACCCAAGAACAACATCATGATTTTGCTCTCAGAATTCACAGTAAGCTGTATAAAACTGATGGTGATGCCTACTCTGTGTCACTCAGGTTATCTTAACCACCAACCTGGCCTCATGATTTTCCCTGACTTATGGTGACCCACAAGCCAGCCATAACAAGAAATCTTCGTCTTAGTTAAGCTTAAGATGAGTACAGTCCAGCAGAATACCAATCCTAGACAGTGTTGAGATATTCAGCTAAAACATAAGCCTCTGCTTTCTGTTGGAGGTTAGATTGAATTGATGGTTTAGTATAACCTTTTGTCCTCCCTCCTCAGATCTTCCCCAATGCCAAAAGAAACTAATCTCAGGGCTCTTTCTGAGATTCCTACTTACATGAAGCCATGACATGTTTCTGTGGTAATTCTCCTCCACACCGGCATTACTCATTCCCTCAGGCTCAATGCTGGGCTCGCTTGCACTCCAAGGACTCCCTTCTTCAAAAGAAAAATACCAAGAAAGGTTTCAGTGTTCAGTCTCCCTGGAGAGTATGTTGGTATGGTATACCATGCTTCTGAATCCTAGGGCAGACTACCACGGCCCAGTGGGTTACAGGGCATAGCACTGACTTTGTTGGATGAGTATTAATAGGAGCTGTTCCCTTCACCACCAGCTGAACTGGCAATTTCAAAGACATTTATGATCTCTGTTATGGTGGCTTCCATTTTGAGAGATGGGAGCAGAAAAAAGAACAGAGTCAAGTCCTTGAATTGCTGAGATGAGCCAGTTATTGATTGAGTGTGCCCAAATCCATTCCAGACTGACCAGACCTTGCAGGTGTATTTAAGGAGAGATGCCAACTAACCTGCCTCACAGTGAATGTGGCCTCTGTTCTGTGACTGCAGCTAGTGCTAGTGCTCTAGCCACCAGGCTTTGCTACCAGAGCTATTTCAAAGATGGGCAGGTACGTCTGAAAAACTAAGGGAATTTAGAAGCAATTATGTCCAACTGTGGACAGCCTTTGTGTCCAAACTTCTCTGTAGGAAAATAAAAAGGAGAGCTCTCTCAAGAATTCCCTACTTGGTAAACCACACAACAAAGCTTTCTCCTTAAATCTAAAGCTTTTATGAATCTTTTTAATGACAGAACAATGTCTTCAGCTTTGCTGTTTTGACTCAACTGGTCAGGATAAATCAATCAATTTAAACAATTAACTGCAATAATTTTCCCCCAAATTAACTGATGATAATGCTCTAGCTTCAGACAAAAAAAAAAGTCTCCTTAAGAAATAAGCTGAATCTTAAGTAATGCATAAATTAGCTATTTTCAAAGACGAGGGTGGGTGGATACAGAAGCATTTTCTATTTTAAACCTTCTTTGATTAAATATACTCAGCTTTTATTTCAGCAGCCTTGATCGATAATTTATCCACACTTATTGCTGACTTTTGAAACTACTTACCTAGTAAGGAGAACTTTCTATTTTGCTTTTGAATGGCAAGTGAAATATATTTTACCTAATATTTAACGCTAGGCAGTTGGTGAGTTCTGTTTTCATGCCTATTTAATCTTTTGCTTGTCTATTAGCATACTAATTAGGGCCCATATTTTGGATGGCATATTTTGGTATTTGGAATCTCTTTTGATCCTACAATGACAATCTATAACTCTCATGCTTTGACTATATATTAAGTTCATTCTAAGGTGTATGGTCATCTTCTAATTTATCTTTAGAGCATCCCAGCATTGTAGGCAAGAATTATTCTCACTGTGTAGTCACAGAAAACAAATCCCTGAGAAGCTAAGTGACTTGTTGAAGACCACTCATTGTCAGGTCTAGACAATCTTTCCTTTCTGATATTTTGGTTGTTCATACTGTTAAATAGAGACTTTAAAATATAGAAAATCATTAGATAGCTCTCCCCAAGGGAATTACTACATTTGACATTGAAGGTTCTGATCAAAAGAATGAATACACAAATACTTGAATTTCAAAAACTGTTCTTGTCATTAAAGTGCTTTCTTTCCCAATGTATACTCCACAACCTTGCTACTCAAAGTGTGGTCCTTGAGTCAGCAGCATTGGCTCCACCAGGAAGTTTGTTAAACATGTAGAATCTCAGATCCCCACCCCAGATCTGCTGAATCAGAATCTGCATTTTAACAAGCCTCTCTGGTGACCTCTATGCACATCAAGGCTTGAGCTGCCTTGCTTTAGCAACGGTAGTATGGTTTTCAGGCTGAATGGGTTCTCTACCCTATGGCTCTGCCCTCCATCTACTTAAGTGTAAGGAAATGGACTTCAGCTGTTTTGGGACTTGGGCCCTATCTTCCTACCCCCCACGTCCCTGCACACCCCACTCCTCTATGTTACCTAGGTCAGTGACAGTGTCCCTGCTCTGGGACAGCTGCAGCTCCTCAGCCTCAGACTCTGAGTCCTGCCGTGATAGCTTGCTGCTCTTTAAGCTGCCGACCCGGCGAATGCTGGACAAGGAACCCCCCTTCTTCACCTGGAAACTGCGGGTTCCTTTAATCTGGAGCAGGCGAGAACCTCCTATCCTGATCTTCCTGCTGGGAACTGTATTAAAAGAATAAAATAGGGCTTTTTCCCCCTTAGTATTCCCCAGCCAGTGTTATATCCATCTCTCCCCAACTTGTCCCTGATCAGCCTCCTCTGCTGGCCTGGATGAGTCCTCTGGACAAGGAGCTTCTCCCAAGCTCCCAGTCCTGCAGGAACCACCAGGAAGGGCTGGTGCAGCTTCTTTCTTGGACACAAAGCTCATTGGAACTGGGAACAACCTGTTCTCTTTCTGGCCCAGGTTTCACAAGCATGAGTGTGCCCTTGGGGCAGCATCAACTAGGACTATGAGTACACTTGTATCACAGGATTCCTTGATTCAAGAGAACCACAAACCATTTGTTTTTGCTTTCCTTTTGAAATGGGACTTACAGACTCTGTATGCGGTCATATAAATCCCTTCATTTTGGAATACCTCATTCAGAAATAAGAACCAAAGGTGCTTCTCTCTCCAATAGTCAGCAGTGGCTTCCACTCTGCTCCTCAGCAAAGGCACTAAACAGTCTGTTTTCACTGAGGGGCTTTGGGTGAGCATGAGTGTGAAATGGTCCATTTTCAATGCACCTATGATTTCATACTATCCTCCTCTCAGTCAAAAGGCTGGGTGAGATGTGATTCCAAATGGTGCAACTCCCTGAGCCAACCTTACAGTCTATGCATACCAGGAAGAATATGGATTATTCATCTTTAGTGTTCTGGAAGAAACAGTAATCAGTAAGGAAAATAAAAGGGCAAAAGAAATGCATTTAAACTAGAAGCCTATCTTTCCTTAAATGAACAGCATCCTTGTTTCCCATAGTCATATACACACCTCCTTCCTTTTCTTTTGAAGATTTGGTGTTGTCATACATTGATTTCATAAGGGTAGGATAAAGTAAGTTTAATATTTTAAAAGTCTGAATCAGAAAGTTTGAGTGTTAATTTCAGGTTTCTCATTCACAGGAGAGTTAATATGGGACTGTGATAGAACTTGTATAACTAAAACGTTAGCCAAATGTAGACTTTGAATGCCATTTAAAGGAGGTCAGAAGTATTCCTGCTGAACAATGTGAATGTTCTGATTTACTGTTGTGATGGAGAAAGACTAAAATTATCACCACACAGCTGGTAAAGGCCTCATGGAGCTCCCTGAACACATCTGAGTAGAATTTCACATCTGGATGGAATTGCTTGCAGCATAGTTAGACAAATCCCACAAAGACTATGAACCATAATGCTGTATTTTAATTATAGCACAAAACTCACACACTCTATTTTCCAATATTATTTTTATGTTTAATTGAGACTTTATCATCTATCTGAAATACATTTGAAACAGAATATAATTAAAATTTTAATGACTGACTGCAATTTCATGTCTAAGTAGATTCGGAAGTAGAAAAAATATGAAACAGATAATTCTTAGATTTTTCAGAGTCACACACTAATATTATTTGCCTAATTTTATGACACTTTTTGGCCCACAGATACAGCAAATTAAACCCAAATTAATGTAATCAGAAGAAATTCAATTTTGAGAGCTTGTTCTGCTAGAAAGAATAGCTGGAGATATGCTATAGCACTGAAAAATTACAGTTCAGAATTACTGCATTGGTCATTTACAAGGGGCACAGCAGTTAGAATTTATACTTGGTATTGTACACGAAAAACATCATTTGAGATTGTGCAGCATTGAATTTTAGCCTTTATCTCCATGACAACAAGAACTAGTATGAAAGTGAAACAAATCCATCTAAATTGGAGAAAATATCTTTGGCCTTTTCTTTCACCTCACATTGTATCTATTAACAAGTCCTGCTGGCTGTACATTTCAAAATATCCTAAAATTTTGACAGCTCCATCCCCTCTTCCCTGGACTAATGTAACTACCTCATTGCTTCACCTTTCCCTCCACTCCCATAGATTGAGTCATCTTTTAAATGCATAAATCATAAATACACACCTTATATCACATTTCTGGTGAAACCTACCAACAACTCTGATGCCCTTAAAACAGAATTAAATTTCTAACCACATCTACCAGAGCCTGTTTTCCCTTTGCGTAACTTTCTGACCCATCTCCTACTATTCTAATGAATTATTTCACTTGAATTTTTCATGGCAGAATTTGAATTGTCCTCAGGTTATTTCAAGAACTGGTATCTTTGGGTTTTATAAAACCAAATGGCATAACATTTTAATAACTGTAATTAGCAGGGTCTCTATTGTCTTCATTTTCCCCATTGACTTTATTAGCCAACAGCTTGCCAAATGGAATAAGGGATATTTAGGAATCTTCGGGAAGATTTTTGCAGACTGATTAAGGACATCTTGTGGATATATTCTCATTTTACTTATAGCTCCAGTTTTCAATTCTTCATTTATTAAACAACTTTCATATATTAACATGATGATTCTATGAGTAGAAAAAAATACTCAGCATTTGAGTGTTTAAACATTAAAGCCAATTTACATAAATAATAATCATCAAATTATAGTGTTCTTAAAATTAATCACATATTTTATGTTATAAATTGGTATAGAATTTGCTCTGCTAAAGTTTTATAATGTCAATATTAGGAATTTTTATCCACTACTTTAAATAGAGTTAGCATAATACCTTTGAGGAAAGAAAAGACTGCCTTCTAAGTTAAAATCTCTTTGGATTATATTTAAAAGAGGAAAGTTTCTCATCATTTGCAGTATAATTGCCTGAAGTAAATCATATTTGAAAAAATATTGGTTTGATATTTCTTCATACTCAAAAATTGCTTGACTTGGCTTATCCTTCCTGCAACATGGCCTCTTTTGGCCATAAATTCGATAGAATATGATATATGATTATCTGTATTTTAAAAGTGTTGTGACAACATTTTGATCTTAAACTATTCAAACTTTTCCCAATGTACACCCATTGCCTTTTAAATATTTTGTGTTTTCTATATATAGGGGTATTCCTTCTAAGAATCATTCATTCATTGTTGTCCAACATTTATTGAGTCATTGTCTATAGGATGCTGGAAAATACTTCAACACATAAAATCATCTTTGACTTGTCTAACAAAAGTGCGGATGTTCTTTTAATTGCATTGGAAAAATATTGAGGGGCAATGGAATTTTAAAAATGGCAAAATCAAATAGCAAAGTTGGCAGTTTAAAGGAAGCTCCAGAGGGCAACTTAAAACTTTTCAATCTTTAGTTCATAGGATTTTCTGTGTGGGTTCTAATCTAGATGCTCATGATGTATATAAGAAAACTCAACAACAATAGCTATTTATTGTGTACCTACAATTCACCAGGAATTAAGGTTATACTTTACTTGCATTGTGTTATTAAAAGTTTTCAACATCAAAATGCAGTAGGTGCAAACCCAGTTTTACAGAAAAGAGAACTGTAGCTTACAAGGTAAGTAATTTGGACAAGGCCACATAGTGACTACTATATTTCACCCATTTTAAGATGCACAACTTGTTCACATTTTAACATAGTTGGAAATTGGTATTCGTCATGCAAGAGATGACACCTTATGATCACTTGTGGCAGGTAGCAGTTGTGACAACTTTGTTATTGCTTGTCTGTGTGAAGCACCAACAAAAAAGATAAACAGAATGAGTGACGGGATCTTTTAACCATAAGGAGCCAAATGATAGTGAGGGGTAGGTGGATGGGTGAGGTGGTAAGTCAGATGTGTTTAGCAACATTCCCGAAGAGAGACTAAAGGTGGGCTAACTTCATACGGGTGCAAATTGGCTTAAGTAATTAGTACAAAAAGCCTTACTTCTTTTATGAATCCATTTAAGAAATGATGCATCACTAACATTGTGATGACACAGAGGACATTATCACATATAGAAACATGGACATTAAATAACTGTAAATTTAAAAGTAATTAAGACATTTGAACTCTGAATTGAAGAAGGTTTACAAAAACTTTAACCAGTTTATTTTATTTACCTATATTTTGGATTGCACAAGAATGATATATAATAATAATAATAATAATAAACTACATCTAATTAGGTCTGAAAGTCCTTTTTCAATAAGAATAAAAGACAAGTGATTGGGCTTGGTGGCTCACACCTGTAATCCCAGCACTTTGGGAGGCCTAGGTGGGTGAATCACCTAAGGTCAGGAGTTCGAAACCAGCCTGGCCAACAAGGTGAAATATCGTCTCTACTAAAAATATAAAAATTAAGAAAATGTGGCACAGACACACCATGGAGTACTATGCAGCCATAAGAAAGGATGAGTTCATGTCCTTTGCAGGGACATGGATGAAGCTGAAAACCATCATTCTTAGCAAACTAACACAAGAACAGAAAATCAAACACTGCATGTTCTCACTCATAAGTGGGAGTTGAGCAATGAGAACACATGGATATAGGGAGGGGAACATCACACACCACGGTTTGTAGGGGGGTTGGGGCTAGGGGAGGGATAGCATTAGGAGAAATACCTAATGTAGATGATGGGTTGATGGGTGCAGCAAACCCCCATGGCACGTGTATACCTTTGTAACAAACCTGCACATGTACCCCAGAACTTAAAGTATGATTAAAAAAAAAAGACTTAGGAACAGAAACATGCATGACCATATTAGGTCAAGGTGTGTATGTGCATGTAAGTGGGTGAATTTAAGTTAATTATAATGGAAATGATATGTACAGATGGAAAATACTGAACTATTTTTAAAATACCACTGTCTAGAAAACATTCTCAGCCAGGCCAAAAGAAATTCTGTAAACGCTGTAACACTTTTATCTTTCTTAAATAACATGGTTCCATAAATAACTTTTCTAGGTCATTTCAATATTGAAAATATTGAAAATTTTCAAGTCTATTGAAAAACAAGCAACCTGTAGGCTAACTATATTACTTGAAGACTCATAAGGTAGTCTCCCATTTAAAAACTCAAATATAAAGCCTTCACATCTGGTTAATATCTGTTCTATTCCATGGTTATGGAACTTGTTTAATGTGCATTTAGCAATGCAGAAAGACTGCAGCTGTTCTTTCTCTCTTCATAGTTTTACAAAAATGATTAAATAAGCCTAGTGCTTCATTAATTGGTGAGACTGGTCCCACAAGTATTTAACAGAGGTATAGTTTTTAAAATGAGATTCTATTTACCAAATTAGTTTCACATTAAGTAATGGTCCCTAAGAATTTGCTGTGAATGGATGGCACTGACGTTAAGATAATTGAGAAATATAATATTGTTTTTTTCTCATTTTATTATGTGTTATGTTTTAACGAAAGCATATTAAGAAAATTAAAAAAAAATACAAAAATTAGCCAGGTGTGGTGGCAGGCACCTGTAATCCCAGCACTTTGGGAAGCTGAGGTGGGTGGGCAGATTGTGAGGTCAGGAGATAGAGACCATCTGGGCTAACATAGTGAAATCATGTCTCTACTAAAAATACAAAAAATTAGCTGGGCATGGTGGCACGTGCCTGTAGTCCCAGCTACTTGGGAGGCTGAGGCAGGAGAATTGCTTGAACCTGGGAGGTGGAGGTTGCAGTGAGCCGAGATCGCGCCACTGCACTCCAGCCTGGGCAACAGAGCGAGATTCCATCTCAAAAAAGAAAAAAACAGTTCAATTGGGAGTATTTTTCTTTTCTTATTGGTAAATAAAATAATGGTTCATCTTACAACTTTAATAGAATATGGAGTTTCTGAGCTGGAATTGGAAGCCAGGCCTCTCTGACTGCAGAGTCCTACCTCTAACAAGTATGATTTTCCATCCTAAAGCCTACACAGTCAGTACTGTAGGGAGTCAACAATTCGGGTACACAATTTTGTAGTTTAGACCCCAGTGCAAATATCTTATGAGAAACCCTGAAACATGAACGAATCTTTGTGTTTCCATACCTTTCTTCTCCTCGACTCCTGCATCTGATTTGAGAGTATGGCTGCTGCTGTGGAGAGAATCTTTTGAGTCTTCATTTTCATCCAGGACCCCAGCAAAGCTGATCTTCCTCTCATATCTGTGCCGGTCCAACTCGGGGTCCAAACGAAGTCTGCAGCTTTCCAAGTCCTAAGATGCCAGTGAGGAGCACATAAGTACTGGCACTTCCCCAGCACTGTGTTGGTCTTGCTGCACACCTCCCTCCATTTTGAATTATATACAATTGCATTTAAACAGCCAGATTCCTTTATCTAATGCTAATTTTAGATCGTGACCATGAAAAGCTATTCTTGGCTTAAAAAATAAATAAAATCTTTCCTAATTCATAGTTTTTTCCCCCCTTCTTCTCACATGCTTTACCTCCAAAAGCATAGACCTTGATCCAAATCCAGAACTATCTTCCTTACCTTCTAACTCCTTGTACACAGTTTTGGCTTCATCTTTGGCCTTTATCTTTTATTTTAAAATCACTCATTAAGCATGGATGTGTTATGTACTGAAGGATAAATAAGGAATGGTTTTTATCTCTAAAGGAGCTCAGAATCCCAAGATAGAAACTGAGAAGGCAAACAAGTGATAAATTTCAAGACTGAGAGAGTAGGGGCTCAGAAATCAGACTTGGAACTGTGCTCAGCAGGATAATAGTCCCCCAAAGATGCCCTAATCCCTGGGGCCTGTGATTATGTTTACTTATATGGCAACAATAATTTTGTAGATGTGATTAAGGTTAAGGACTTTAAGATTGGGAGATTATTCTGTATTAGCTAAATGGGCCCAATCACAAATCCTTAAAAGTGGAGAGCCTTTCCAGGCTGTAGTCAGAGGAAGCTGTGGCTATGAAAGAAAGATGAGAGAGATGCTATGTTTCAGCTTTAAAGATGGAGGAAGGGGCTATGAGCCAAGAAATGTGGGTGGCCTCTAGAAGATGAATAAAGGGTGAGGAAACAGATTCTTCCCTAGAGCCCTAGGAATGGGTACAGCCTTGCCGATACCTTGATTTTAGCCTAGCAAGACCTGTCTTGGATTTCTGACCTCCAGAATTGTAAGATATGTTTATGCTATTGTAAATTGCTAAATTCCTGTGTAACAAACCAGAAATGTAGCTGGTTTGTTACACAGAAATATAAAATGAATAAAGAGTTAATGTTTGAGTTAAGCCTCGAGGATTAAGTAAAGTTGGCTTGGCAAACAAGTGGGGAAACACAGTTCAGCCTTAAGAAACCTCATGCATGAAGGCCAGAGGCTCAAAACATTATCGCACATTGGGGGAATTTCTTACTCCCTTCTAGGAAGACCTAAGTATGACAGGAGTTCCATCACTGTCTGAGGCTGAATACAATAATCGCATATAATAAAGTAAGCCTTAGGGAGTGTAATTATTTAATAGAAGTTTGGTTCTGAGGCCCCAAACTTAGAATTTGACTTGTTCTGTGAATAGAGATTTGTTTATCCTAAAGATCATATTTATTCTTTTTTATTTTTATTTTTGAAATTATTTTTTATTTTTTGTAGATATAGGGTCTTGTTATATTGCCCAGGCTTGTCGCAAACTCTGGGCCTCAAGTGATCCTCCCACCTTAACCTCCCAAAGTGTTGGGATTACAGGCATGAGCCACTGTGCCTAGTCAAGATCATATGTAATTATTAATTCAGAAAGTACTTTTGAAAGACCTGAAAAATAAAAAATATAAAATTCTAATTTTATTTTTATATGATATTTTTCTAATTTCTTCCACAATGGTGGAACTAATTTGCATTCCCACTGTGACGGTTAATACTGAGTGTCAACTTGATTGGAATGAAGGATGCAAAGTATTGCTCCTGGATGTGTATGTGAGGGTGCTGCCAAAGGAGATTAACATTTGAGTTAGTGGACTGGGAAAGGAAGATCCACCCTTAATCTGGGTGGGCACAATCTAATCAGCTGCCAGTGTGGCCATCATAAAAATCAGACAGAAGAACATAAGAAGACTAGACTGTTATTTTACACAGAAATATTTTAGGAGAAAAAGAAAAAAAAAAGAATAGACTGGTTTTGCCTCCCAGCTCACATCTTTCTCCCATTCTGGATGCTTCCTGCTCTCAAACATCAGACCCCAAGCTTTGGGGCTGGGACTGGCTTCTTTGCTCCTCAGCTTGCAGATGGCCTATTGTGGAACCTTGTGATAGTGTGAGTTAATAATCCTTAATAAACTTCCCTTTATATACATGTGTATCCTATTAGTTCTGTCCCTCTAGAGAACCTAATACACTCACCAACAGTGTAAAAGTATTCCCCTTTCTCCATAGCCTCACCAACATCTGTTGTTTTTTGACTTTTTAATAATCACCATTCTGACTGGCATGAGATGGTATCTCATTGTGGTTTTGATTTGCATTTTTCTAATGATCAGTGATGTTGAACTTCTCTTCATATGTTTGTTGGCCACATAAATGTCTCCTTTTAAGAAGTGCCTGTTCATGTCCTTTGCTCACTTTTTAATGGGGTTGTTTGTTTTTTTTCTTGTAAATTAGTTAAAGTTACTTTTAGACTCGATATTAGACCTCTGTTAGATGGGTAGATTGTATAAGTTTTCTCCCATTCTGTAGGCTGTATGTTCACTCTGATGATAGTTTCTTTTGCTGTGCAGAAGCTTTTTAGTTTAATTAGATCCCATTTGTCTATTTTTGCTTTTGTTGCAATTGCTTTTTTTCGTCATGAAATCTTTGACTTTGCTTATGTCCTAAATGGCACTGCCTAGATTTTCTTCTAGGGTTTTTATAGTTTTGGGTTTTACATTTAAGTCTTTAATCCATCTTGAGTGAATTTTTGTATAATATGTAAGAAAAGAGTCCAGTTTCAATTTTCTGCATATGGATCCAATATGTTGTTTTCAATTATTATAATTCTGTAAATAGAGCTACTGTTATAATTACATGTTGCTTGGTCTATTGGACATATTACATTGTCCATTGGTCTCACTAATTCAACTGGGTAAGTTTTTAGTAGACAAAATTTCATTTATAAAATTATTCCTTTACTGTTCTCAAGTTTGGAAGATAATATTTAGAAAAAATTTGCTTATGCTGTTTTAGACTATGAATCTTATAAAAATGCTGCCTTTTCCTTTATTTAGACATAATTTAATTGCATGGTTTACAAAATGCTACCAGAAGTTGTTTCTTTGGGTAGAGGGGGAAGCAAACTAATTAAGTTACATTTAAGTATATATTTGGGGAAAAAATGTCACTTTGGCTATATTTATGCTTACTCTGTGGATTTACTGTTTAGTGCTATTTCTGAAAAAACCATGTAGCCTTAAAAAAGAAGGAAATTCTGACATATAACAACATGGATGAACTTTGAAGACATTATGCTAAGTGAAATAAAAGTTATAGAAAGACAAATACTGCATGATTCTACTTATATGAGTAAGTACCTAAAAAAAGTCAAATTCATAGAATCAAAGAGTGGAATGGTGGTTGCCAGGGACTTGGTGTGAGAGCGTAATGGGGGAATTACTTAATAGATAGGCATAAATTTCCAATCAAGCAAGATGCTGTATAGATGTGCTGCTCAACATTGTATCTATAGTCAATAATAACATATTATACACTTAAAAATTCATTAAGAGGAGAACTAGAGTTAGACAGCTTAAATGTTAGAAAAAAGATTCTTTTCCCTCTTTATGTTATAAAGGCCACATTTCAACGTAATACACAAATGTACATTTTAACAATTAAAATCCTAGTGTAATGAATAAAAGATTTTGGAGGCCCAATTAACGGCGACCTAAAGTAAAAATTTTCCTCTTGCTAACTGACTTAACTGCAGGTTAGTCTAATTATATTAATCAAATTTAGAAGATTTAAAAATAAATATGTTACAATAATAAGAAACATTAAACTCTAGTTTTATAGAATTGAAAGGGAATATGAAAATAACCTAGTCAAACTTTAGGATTCTTATTTTTTTTATGACAGTGGATCAAAATGGTGACCAATAACAATCTGAAATTAAAAGTAGATGTACTTTGTACTTTTATGAAAACTTCAACATCATTAGAATGTTGATAGGAATAATACTGATAGAGGTCTACAGATGTGATGAGTGGTGGCCTTGATTTGATTTTATATAGTAGTCTCAATATAATAGTGAAATGACAACTCAGAAAATTAAAGGTTCAAGTTATTACGAAATTACATAAGGGCAGCAGAAGAAACTTCCCTTTCCAATATCCAAATGGTAGTTTCACATTCCAAATGTGGGTGTTTCTCTTGAGAGCATAAAGTTTACTCATAAATATTTCTAACTTGAAAATATTCACTTTATGTTCTACAGTGTGAGGAAATGGTCTTCCTAGAATGCTGGAAAACCAGAGGCAGAGGAGCTGTACTGTGACACCAGAGCTCCCATTCTTTTACTCCCCTCCCTTCCCCTCCTGGTCTTGCTTAGGACATGGCCTTGCTTGTGCCGAGTTTGGTTTAAAAAGCAGGAGAGGTGGTGGATTGTAAAGTTTGCTTAAATGGGAGCACGGAGATTGTTAACATAACAATTATTCTGGGAGAGTGCCATAAGCTTTTTGTGAATGGAGAAAGAAAAAAAATGAGTTAGTCTAGTTCCTCAGCTCCAGCTGGATGATGCCTGTGATGAAAGAACCACTGAAAACTTGGTGCCCATTGGGGAACTAGGAGTGAAGGAAAATTGGTTCCAAGGTGTGTCCCGTGCCACATACTCTGTGAACATGGCTGGTTCTTGGGTAGTATTTGTATCCTTGGTTAAACAAATCAGGATCTCATGGTACACGATACATTGAGTGTATATGTGTTGTGTGTGTGCATGTGTGCACGCACACATGGTCTTAATTTCTGTCTATCCATAATCTACAGGAAATGCTACAGAAATAACAGTGTACACTTGGGGATGTTTAGACACTAAAATTGAAGTACTTTCACTCATAATTTAAATGACAACCCTCATTAAGGAGCACATTCCTATACAGATTTATGAGCAGTAGGTATAAAAATATGTTGGTGAGTTCTGGAAAGCATTAGCCATAAAACTCCTGATATTTATAGAGTAAAGGAAGCTAAAGGCTCCTAGATATTTCCAGCATAAGTGACAGTGATCAATGAAACACTGTATCCAGTAGTACAACCTTCATTGATTTCTAGATCAACTTTGAAGTTACTGTTATTTGTAATAAGGAAAAGAGTATTTCTTTTCATGTTTCAAAATCCCTTGGTTGAATTTTTAAAATTATGTGATACACTAGCCATGAAACATTTAAAGAAACTGTGAATCCTGGAAACCCAGCCACATGTCTGGCCTCTCCAAGTAACCTGATCATTAACATGCATGCTTTAACTTACCACCAGAGGCTCAGTGCGAGGTCTGGGCAGGCAAGAAAAGGTCTCTCGCAGGAAGGTGGTAATCTCCAGAAGAAGCTGACATGCTGCCATCTTCAAGGCAAAGGGGCAACCGCATTTAGAGGGGTTCACAGTACCTATGAAATGAAAGTGTTCTTTCATAAGAAGATGTATCAACAAAAAATAGAGAGGCATAGTTTGATGGACATAGCTACACATGTGTAAAATCAAATTGCAAATGTTGCCTATGCATGTCCAACATCAAATTACATATGAGGACTTTATCTATGTAAGTTCAATTTACCTATTCCCTTTAGCATGATTTATGCATTACCATAAGCATCTCTCTTCCTCCATTTTGCAAATTCTGCAGAGTGCTTCAGTATTAAAATATTGAAAAAACAGAACTAAATTATTTTCCTTAAAACATCATAGAGTGACAAAATGCAGGTCCAACTAAACTAGAATGCCTTTTAATGAAAACAGAAACGAGAAGTAATCCTGTAGGATTTCTACACTGCTATTCAATCAGATTTAGACTATGTTATGGTAGTGAACTAGATTTGGAACTACAAAAACTCTGTCAGCTCATTTTATGAAGGATGTCTGTCTTGCTGTTTTGAGAGCAGTGAAGCTGTTTCAGCTCTAGTCCAGATGTGTTTCTGCAACACACACAAGACATACTTACTGGGTCACATATATCATACAGTTTATGCATGCTGACCTGTCCAATTAAGGCATAGCTATACTAGAAATGCACAAATATTCTCTTTTGCTCTGAAGAATATTAACCTTTGAATTAGTAAAACATTGTATCCACTAGAAGTCAACTAGTAGATTTTGCTCTAAAGACAGATAATGGCCATGGTAACATCATAGTGATTTTTAAAATTCTCAGAATTAGTTCTCAGATGTGTGCCATCACAAGTGATGACATAGGATGATGCAGAAATATACGGATTATTTAAGTATTCCGAAAAAATCAAAGCCATGTAGAATTCTTTCTCTTATAAAAGAAAGAAAATGGTTATCCATTTTAAATGAATCAAGTCATCACAATATCATTACATATGAACAGTCCTAAAAATATCTCTAAAATGTTTCCTGGGTGTTAGGCTTTCTTAATTGAATAGAATACATACTTCATGATTTCAGTTGAAAACAGGTGGAAATTATGGTCTTTCTGTAGATATTTAAGCTACTGTTTTCTCAGAAAAACCATTTTCTCTCCTGAGTTAATTTGTTGCTGAGGATGTTGCCTTTCATCAAGAATGGAAAAGATAAGCTTCCACCTAATTTCCAGCCTGAAAGTTGCTTGCACCATAATTAACTTTTAAAGGAAAGATGATCTGTACGTTGAAAGAGGAACTAAAAATCAGACATATCAATCTTATATATGTCTTATAGGGGCTATTTGACTAAATATTATCTTGATATGCAACACTTTAAAAAAATAATCAAACACTAGACATTCAGTACAGACTTTTGGGTCTGTCTTTTCACTCCTAGGGTTATCATCCAGGCTCTTCTTATCAGCCCTGTGGACAATGAGCTTAGTCTTTGTCTAGGCTGACTCCAGGCTATCATATGAAATATCCGGTTATAATAAACAAGATTGAGTTCTATCTAGTCTCAACAAAAAGCTAATATTCTAGGCATAACATACTGGTATATGACACTTATGTGGTCTAATGGAGAGTCAAGTTGTTTTGAGGATGCATGCATTTAATGTTGCTTCAGCTTCTCTCTGTTCTGAAGGTCCCCTGGAAGTTCCAGGATGGTTTGGAATGCCTTCTGGCTAGATGGGTCTTATGGTGGGCCTTCCCTAGGTTCCAGGATTGCTGGATAAACCTAATTCTAAGATAGTCTAGACTACTGTAGATATCTTTGGGGCCAACCTTCATTATTAGGCTGAAAGACTGAAATAATAATTTGGTGTTTTACCAATGACTGTCAAGATTTGCTCTGATAAGGTCTTAGAAGGGGCAACATGATTTAAAAAATGCACACAAAAAATTTGGAAGGAACATGGGAAGGAAGATCATAAGAATTTTCTTTGATTATTATTTAGTCCTGCCTAATTTTATACTTCATCTATTTTTTTACATTTCATGACTGCAATGATGCAGTAGGTCTGAATCACCTGATGAAGGACAACCCTTAAAATGTAGTCAGGGAGCCTGAATTTCAAACCACAGGGGAAGGTCGGGAGAAAGAGATCTCACTACGTTCATCATATAAAAATACGAATCCCATAACTATAACTGGAATTTGGTATTCCATAAAAGACAGTGGTACATATACACAAAAGTTTGTATGATAAGAACACATGTATGCACAAAACGATGTTGAAGAAGGATGTAATAGGAATCTTTTTGTCTCTACTTTTCTATGATGGAATTCAATTCTAAATTTAATAAATAGGTACAGTACAGCAGACATTCACAGTTCTAGCAACCTCTAAACATTTTAATATTTCAGTGTTATGTTAAATACTATAATACACTCTGTCTAAAATTTTCAATATTTTAGTGTTTGGAAAATATTTCATATTCAACTTTATTTGGTCTGACTTTGTTTCCTGGAGATATATCTATATGTATCTATATATAGATACATATAGATACATCTGAAAAAATCATAACTAGAGTCCCTCAGAGATGTTTTCTCAGAGAAATCTAATACCAATCTTTGTATAATAGCAAGAGTCAAAGATGAAAAAGTAATAAATGTTCCATCTTGCCTGCAGCTCCTTGCCCCTGTTTGTCTTTTCTTTCTGGTTCTTGCCTTGTCTCTTGCCTGTGGCTTTATGCACATGCTTTACACCCATGCACGGGGAAAAGGGGAAAAGGCACAGTGGGAAGAATGGGAAGGTGGTAAGAATATGAAAGAGGAAAGAGAAGTATTAAGTGCTCCTAAAGCAGAGGTTCTTACAAGCAGGGGTTCTTGTAGTAAAGGGAGTCTCCTTACTGTCATCTAAAAAGTCTTCCTCCTCATCCTCCTTTCTAAGTCTCCTCTTGGTCTCTTCATCGTAAATGAGGCCCAGCAAGTTGGCTGGGCTCTCACTTTCCCCATGGCACAGCTCATTCAATCGGATGCCAATTGCCTACCATGGGAAGGAAAAAGAATGAAACAGCACAAACTATGTCAAACTCTAAAATAGGCTCTCACATTACAGCAGACATAAGCAACCAAATAATGGGAATTATTTCCAGCATAAGCCTTTTCTGTATACCACAGTGTTATTTCCACCATATTGGCAGTATGGAAACCAGAAATGGAAGAAATTGTTATCTCCAAGGTCATTCAGTCTAAAGATGTGTAAAAACTAGAATGACACCTTTGTATATTTGTACAGAAGTTTTTCTGAAAATATTTCCATTTATTCAAAGGTTATTTATTTTATAGACATGATATAAAGGAGTACACAGTTGCTTTTAATGGAGGATTTTGTTGCAGTAAAACATCAGAAGGCACAGTTCCTCGGAGTGCTTCTGATTATGCTATTTTTAATGAGAATGTCACTGTCACGCTAATGACTTTAGAAGCTGGCAAGAATTCTGTTCCTGCAATTTTTTCTATCTGTCATTACATATACACTTATTGGCTTCTTTTATAGACTTTGTTCCTCTTTCCATAATAATCTATGAATTAGTAAGAAATGCTAACTTTTCTTTTGGTAGAGTGCCCAGCAACACAACTTTTAATAACTCAGTACATGGACAATATTGGTTTTTCCATGGTATTCTTAGAACCAGCACCCTTACTATCTGTTAATCATCAGGCACTCTTGTCTGATTTATCAAAGGAATTTTCCACAAGAAGAGACAAAAAACACTATCTCTAATTTATTTTATTTCCACTTATATACTGCATGCAACAATGGAAGAGACACAGGCTCAGGAGTGAGAGTCAGAGAAAAAGTAAAACAGATCACTGAACTTGGGGTTTGACAGTCTGGATACTCTGTGTTTAAATAAGAGCAAAATTCTAGCTAAGTTTCTTCTTTCTTTCTGCATGATACTTTGCAAATATTTAGAAAAGCAAGCAAGAAAATATACTTACTACTGGAAACCAACATGCTCAAACTCTCTAAGTGAAGATTATGCTCATAAGTCTTTAAATGAAAAGACATTTTTGAATGTTTTAGATATCTGGAAAGAAAAAGTCTCCCCAAACTCTGGACTTAAGTGAGGAGCTAAAAACCAGGAAGCAAAAACCATACCAAGGAGAAATCAGTATAGAAAGGTGTTGTGGGATTCCAAAATTTTAGCTGCTAACTGGATAAGTTTTAAGCAAACAAAACGAATTGTAAAAACAAAATCACCACCACAATAAAAAGCCTGGTGCTGCTATTTTGGAGATCCTCTGTTAAGGATGAGACATACAATCATGAGTCTGGAATGGAGTCAACAAACTAAATAATGAGACTCAAAAGGGAAAAATGTCTACATTGACCATTCCAGGATATTGTAACTAAGCAACTTAAATTAAGTCCACAGTTTATAAAGCTTAAAGGGCTGCTCAAAAAATGAACTTGTCTGGTATAATACTATATGTCTAAATAATAATTTAGATCCAAAGCTAGAAAAACGCCTCAGGGCTATGTTTATTCATCTCTTCCTTCATTCATCAAATATTTTTTAAGCGAGGTAATTTTAGGTATTAAATAAAACAAAGTTGAGTAAATTAAATAAAACAAAGTTGTTATAGTACACCAGTACCTTTGTTTAACGTGCCCTGGTAGACTATAAACCCACATAAGAAAGATTACTGTTTGGCAAATAGGAAGGTTAGAGGGGCTAGGAGATTTGCCCAAGGTCACTCAGCAGGATTCAAATATAGGATGTCTGACTGTCTATGTCTGTGTTCTTTGTCTCAATGAGCTTACAGCCTATTGAGGCATGCAATAACATAACAAAAGAACTCATTAACTATTAATTCAAAAGAACTCACTTTATTAACTCATAAGATAGATTAAATCCAATTCAGAAAGAGAGAGGGTTGGGGAGCTGTGGGACTGGGTAACTACATATTGGCTACAATGTGTACTACTCGGGTGATGGATGCATTAAAATCTCAGAATTCAACACTATAAAATTAATTCATCTATGTAGCCAAAAAGTGCTTGTACACCAAAAGCCATTTAAATTAAAAAAATTAAGATAAAATTTAGTTCAGAGAATCACAGAAAATCTCACAGAAGGTCTCAAAGTCTGTAGACTTTCATGAATTGGTGTTTTGACTGATGGAGAATGGGGAGAGTGGACATTCAAGGGGAGGGTCCCAACAGATTTATGTTCATGGAAATGCACCATGAGCTCAGAGACTGATGGGGCGGGGGGGGGGGGTGACACTTGATTGAAGTACAATTTTGTGAGAGGAAATAATGTACAGGAAGGCTGAAAAGGTAGATTTGGATCAGATCCTACAGTTCTTGAAATTGAACTTCATTTTACATTCTTGAGAAGGATGAAAGGTAGTTTCTGAGTTGGGGAAGTAACCTGATCACTCATTCCAGGGACTTTGTACTAGCTGCCCAATAATGCAGAGACAAGCATAGACTCTGCTTTCAAAAATTCATGTCAGAACCTATTATTATTAAATAGATATTAGGAGGAAAGGATTTAAATACATATTCTTTAGGTACACTAGCTCATTTGAGTTCATCACCCATAATCTTGGAATGGTTTGAACAGAGGTTGTGGAGAAGGCAGTGATGTCAGGCTAAACAGTTTGGGTTTTATCCTGAGGGAAAAGGAGGGCCACTGGAAGCATTTTAAGTGGATAAGACACACACTCTGATTTGCATTTTAGCCTAATCACTCTGAGAGCAGTTTGGAGAATGAATGAGAAGGGGCAAGTCTGGAGGCTGGGAGATGAGGATGAATGTCTTATCTTGGTGGGCTGAGCCACAGGAAGATCTTTTCACTGGCAGTGTGTAGGATGCATTAAATGAGAGGAGACTGTGAGGAAAGACCAAATAGGAAAAAAGTTTAATCATCCAGATGAGAAGTCATGAGCATCTGACCTAAGGGGCTTC
Organism: Cacajao melanocephalus; assembly: GCA_963573385.1. Classification (NCBI taxonomy): domain Eukaryota; kingdom Metazoa; phylum Chordata; class Mammalia; order Primates; family Pitheciidae; genus Cacajao; species Cacajao melanocephalus. The sequence continues at coordinate 19,888 of CAUYLG010065128.1, read as the reverse complement.
AGTGAACTGAAAGAAGTAGGACCGATAGGGGAGGAGATTGGGATATGCTCAAAGGCTGGCATCTCAGACGACGGTGGTGTCATTAAGAAAAGAAAGCTCAGAAGGGTTGTAGATGGCAATGTGTAAATTTGAGGAGAAGGGTTTTATTTTAGAAGATTGAATTCTAGGATATTAAGTGAATGTTTCCAAAGTGCAGCTGGCAATGTAGGCCTGGGATCTGAAAATTGCTATGGTTAGGGAAGTCTGTACTTACAGGTTACAGTTGGAAGTATAAGAATGAATGTAACCCTGATATAAGTTATATAGGAAGAAATCAAGAGAGATCATGGAGAATATCTGTTTATGAGGAGGGAAGAGACAGAGGATCAGGGAAGGAGATAGAGAATTGGGCACAGAGATGCAAGAAAATTCTGGAGCATAATGTTCTCAAAAAGATAAAGGACAAAAGCCAAAGGTATGGGCAGTTGGCAGTGTCAAATGCTGCAAGAAAGTTAGAAGACATTTGTCCTGAAAACACCTGTTTGTGAAATCTCTTGGTCACAATTTTCCTATAAACCTGATACTCTCTAATGCTCAGTACTTAATGGTTTTCCCCTCCTGTAGGAAGCCAAAGGGATTATCAATTGTGACTGCTGTTTCAGAGAAGCCTCTCAATAAGACCTTCTTTGAATAAGATAGGTAATAAATGGGGGTGGGTGGTGGTGAAACATCTCTCCACATTAAAGAGATTACTGGTGCATCTATGTATCTCATGATATGCATTTCACTGATACTGCTTGACTTCTATGAACTCTTGTGTTTAATGCTATTAAAACAAAACATAATTAAATGTAGGATAAATACAATGGAATCACATAGTAAATTAGATCAGTGATTTACAAATATAGATATTACATAGGAGAAATCATGTCTTCTCATATACATAATGTGTAACAGAAGCCTGAAAAGGGCAGTGCTAAGTCTTGGTCATTGACATTAGCATTAATAAATTATTCTGCTCCATCATATCATACAATTCACACCTTTTGAATAACTTTGGCATTCTGCAAAAAAGAATTGGGTAAAACTGGAGGAAGAACACCTTTACTTGGTAAGCACATTGGTAGACATAGTCAGCTGAATTATTAAGGGAAGTTATAACAGTTATCCCAAGTAATCTTTAAGGAAAGAGGAAGATATGGAACCTCTTTATGTGTGTTTATGTTCAGCTCTTTCTAAAATTAGGAGAAACAACTTGGTCCTCTTGCATTTCTTTTTATTCTTCACCTTTTTTCCTTCTGTGGCAAAGAAGTTGTAGTTATTATAAGGGTCCATTTTGTTAGAATTTCTAAAGAAATTTCATTCTTTACTTTTAAAGTTATTCAGTTACTCATATGCGCACATACATATGTGTGTGCGATTTCCAAAGGCTTTCAGGCAACTTACAGGAGGCACGTCAACAAAAGAGAAAATTTCATTAAGAAATTAGAAAAAACATGTATTGGAAAATGTAAATTAGAAAAGAAAACCAAAATAAGACTGTGAGTATTTGACAATTATAACAATGACTTTCAAAAAGATAATTCTTGCACGTGTATAACTATGTAACAAACCTGCATGTTCTGCACATGTACCCCAGAACTTAAAGTATAATTAAAAAAAGATAATTCTTGATGAATATAGCAATTAGAAGCAAGGCTTTGGAATCTAATGTGGGAGATGGAATATTGGTTCCTCTACTTACTATTAATAGATACGTAAACTTTGGCAGGTCGCTTGACCTGTATAAACTTCAGTTTTCTTAACTGCAAAACAGAGATAGTAATGTCTAGCCTCATATATTTATTGGGATGATTAAATGAGTTGTTTATTTTTCCCCAAAGTGTTTCCTTCAGTACCTGGTAAGTAACAAACACTCAATAAATTGTCTTCAAAAAAACCACAATCAATCAAAAAGTGACTCCACTTCACAAGCATCCTAATTATTACAGAAGAAAATCGAAAGCTCACATCTCCCCATTGGTAGAAGAGCTTGGCTGCATTCCACTGCAGCTTCTGGTTTCGCTTGTTGCCCACGATGGGAGAGCGTCCCCGGGAAAGGCCTCTCTTGGTGATGTTCACATGGTGCCCTTTCATCCACTCTGGCCAGTTGCCACGGTTGCAGCGGTGAACAAAACGAGCACATTCCAAGAACAAGGCTGCTCTGGCCACCACAGGGGCCTCCTAAGTAGGGTTGTTGAGGAAAGAATAATCTGGGATTAATGAATAATAACTTTAAATTGCTCTTAAAGGGAATTATTGTGTACTTTTAGTTTATTTTCCTCTTCTGTTTTGATTAAGTTTGGCCTTATTTCCCACGGTGGTGTCAGTATGGCCAACACAGTAGTGAGAAATCTGGAAAGCAAAACCAAATTTGGATCTTGAAGAATTAGACATTTTAAATAGGTTCCTGTGTGGCTTTCTCCTTCTTCTCAAGAATCTTAAGTAATTACATGCCTCTGACTTTGTATATTTAAGGGTGGCAGAGATTTGAATGCTGAGTGAAAGAGCTTTTAGTGAAGTTTTAAATACGAATCTTTTTTCGAACCCTAAAATTTTACATGAAGCAAACAAATATTCCGTTTCTAGAACTAGTCTTATTTTAACCAAGAGTATCAGAAGTAATTTTGTACCAGTGATAGTCTTTTGTCTATAACCATCCATATGTTTCAAAAAGGTACAATTGCTTCTGCACATTTTGGCTATTAAGAAAAGGAGTTCAAGACCAGCCTGGCCAACATGGTGAAACCTCATCTCAATTAAAAATACAAAAAATTAGCTGGGTGTGGTGGTGCATGCCTGTAATCCCAGCTACTCAGGAGGCTAAGGCTTGAACCCAGGAGGTGGAGGTTGCAATGAGCTGAGATTGTGTCACTGTACCCCAGCCTGGGGCACAGAGTGAGACTCTGTCTCAAAAAAAAAAAAAAAAAAAAAAAAGGAAAAGAAAGGAAAAGGGAAAAAAAACTCAATTTTGTTGAATTAGTCTTTTATTTTCTTTTGTCATAAATAATTGGTTCTACTTAAATAGGCATGGTTTTAATTGAAAATGTTTGCTAAAGAGGAGATTAATGGATAAATGAGAGAGCATTTCTTCAGAAAAATATGGCTCCATCTTGTCAAGATGTGCTTGAAAAAAAAAAAACAAAAGAAGAAATGTCTTTTAGAATCAAATACCCTACTGAAATCTCTGAAAGTTAAAAAAAAAAAAGAAGTTAAGGAAAGAAGTAATGTGAAGTTTTCCATAGAAAGTCAATAGATCATAAGAAAATATATATCAACTATTCATGTGTATTTTGACTTGTGTCAGTTTTTATAAAAACACATTACAATATTATTTATCACTTTAGAATTACTAATAACCATAGATTACTCAGTAACCACAGATTTTCAAATTGAAATAATTTTTAAAAATCATTGTAAGCAATAGTATTCTTAACAATGTATTGATCCACAAAGTTAAAATAGATGCTAATATGGAGTGTCAATTACATGCCAGTTAACTTTTACAGTTATAACATATAAGATCCCTGTGATCTATAAACAATATCCCCCATTTAAGATTTTTAAAAAATGAGATATAATTTGTTCACTATCATATAGCATGAAAGCGGTGAATATAGGAACATAGGATTCAACCCCGGGTCTCATTGATGCCCAGGCCTATGCTAGTTTCTCTTTGGTACTTACATTGTCTTAATTTATACTCCCATAAAGCTTAGTAAAAGATAATTTGTAGGCTGCAAGTAGAAGTTAACTATTAATATTTCAAGTGGGACCTTAGTCCCATGTACTATTATTTTCTAAAACATAGATATATCATTTTCCCATTTGTTATCTATTACAGGCTCCATCCACCTTAACCATGTAACAAATAAGGATATCCAGGCTTTGTGATTTGGGTCCTCCTTTTCTATGCCCATCTCAAGTGCTTTATGATCAAATTATGTCAACCTAGTTGCTATCTCCCAAATATGACATCTTCTACCACTCCATGTGTTGTCTCACGGCTTGCAGAGCCTTGAAACTCCTCCATCCAAAAAATTCTTATTTTTAAGATTCAGGATTCAGTTAGTTACCTCCTCTAAGAAGCCTTTTTAAATCCCTTCCTGATCAGGCAGAGCTGATTACATTTTTGGGTACCAAAGTATCCCAAGCACACTGGATGATTCAAGTAAGTTAGTTCCTTAAGCATTTCGTCATTGTATACGTCTTAAATGCAGCCATCAAAAATTACAATAAAAACATATTTAGGTAGGGACTTAATTTTACAAAGAATATAAAAAATTAACCTATGTGAAAGACAGAATGCAAGATGAACACTAATGGTGAGAATCTATCCTTAACAAAAACTGGATACTAATAATGAAAATTGATTATCATCAACTGCATGAGGCCAAGACTAGGAAGCAGGTCACAGGGATAGAAAAACTTGAGATTGCAAGGAGTCAGATGACCTTCTGCATTACACCCAGTAGTATTGCAGTGCCATACCATATAGATTAAATATCTACATTCTTTCTTGCATTAAGTATTTATTTCACTAAGTAGTTCAGAATGCAAATATGTGTCTGGTAAAGGTTGAAACACTTGTCTCTAAAACAGAATGTCAGTTTAGAGGTCAGGTAAATGATGCAAATTTATTCTTAGCCTGTCACAATATGACACATTCCCAATATAAAGCAACATGGATTCAAAGCTTAATGACAGGAAAACATAAGTAACACTGCTGAAATAGCATTATATTGTGAACCTTGGCTCCTTCGGGATTAACAGCAGTGAAATTTAACCTGGACCGTGTGTATGGGGTAGAGGATCATTTTATTGCCTCTAAGTGTTATATGGCAACTGAGAGGATTAACAATAGATGAATGAACAATCCAAATAGTGATATGTGAGGCTTCCTGTATAGATTAGATTGCCTTCTTTAGATAAAAGAATTCTTAAAAGATACTGCTTAAAAATTAGTTGTTTAAGAAGCTGAAGGCATTTTTGAATCAAAACCAATTTCAGCTCTCCTGCTCTCAAAAACTTCTCATGATAAAATGCAGATATTATCAGTTATAGACTGTGGGAAATTCTAATCCAAATTTGGAAATGAAATTGAGATCAATATGATAATAATTCTTATTACTATATGGCAAAACAATAAGGGGATGGTTGCTTATTATCTGATGAATTTGATGTGTGTAAATAGCCAAACCCATTAATGTTTGGAAATGTGACTGTTTGCATCAAGTATGATGACATAGAGTCATTCAAATATTGCCTTTTTATTATAATCCTTATTAGCCTAGTGGATGATGGAAGGCTTAGAAATTCTGTATTTAAGAGGGCAACAAATAGTACCAATTTCTGGGGGTATTTTAGTATGTATATTACTATACTGAAAATTGAGGGTGATGTTAAGGTACAAAGATAATGGTGCTAAGGTCCAAAATCATTAGTTAGCAACAGCTAATTAAGTTAGCAATGTGTGTCAACAGCATTCAAGGAATTCTAGTGTGAGTGTGGCTAGGAGGAATTGTTTTCATTCAATTCCTTTTAAAAGGTAGTTTAGAAAGTATTGATTTGAGGGGCAGGATTATGGAATACCTTGGACAAAGGATTCCTCCTGAGCATAAACGAAAGTCAATTTTCTCTCTTTTGATGGAGCTTACCTCTTATGGCTCAGTGCAATCTGAAGAAGCAGCAAAAGATGGAGGCATGACATAATGGATAGGGATGGATTCACATCACAGAGAAAAACAGCACAAATGGAGAAAAATGAATCAGAAGAATGCTGCATAGCTGAAAAGAACCACAAAGTATCAGAGACACAGTTACAGGTGAACATTTAAACAAAATTTGACACCATTGGAATACCACAGAGAATTTGCTGGTGGTCCTAAAAGAAAATTAGGCATATTTAAATTTCTTCTTTCTTATTAGCATGTCTGCTCAGATCCCTTTTTATGCTCCATGATGTCACAGAGCGGCTTCTATTCAATTATATTATAACTTTGTAGTTTCCAGACAAGCAAGAATCAGTTTTAACTGGGAAGGCAAAATATTAGATTGAACTTATGAAATTTCTAAACTTGAAGGTCAAAAATAGTCATATCAGCAATTTCATATGGTTCAATCTTGTACAAGGTGTTCTCTGCATTGGTTACAGGGTTGTCTAGTTAAAATTACAAAAAGTCTAATGAATGTCATTGCACAGCATGGGGATCTCTAACAGTCTACAGCTAGAAAACTTCAAGATTCTGGCTACTTTCCTTGACTTCTTTGCCATTTTTTCCTTGAATTTTATAAGATCATTATGTATATTGAATACTTCCTTTATGAAAGTGAGGCAGAAAATTTAGATACTAATTTCAGCAGCTGTGCTTTATTTTGCCTGGAGACCTAGAAAATATTGTTGCCAAAATACGATGGTTAATTGAAGCTTATAATTGCAATACATTCCTTTCCCTGGAGGAGTATATCTAAGCTTGTTATGTGCAAAGAAACCTTGACTGATCCTGAAAACTCATATAACACTAGACAGAAACTAACTGTTTTTAAAGACTAAATATGGGCCCCTGGGGAATTACATAATTTTTTTATTGCCTTACAAAATAAAATATAAAGTTGTTGTTGGTGCAGGATACCTGTTTATTTACAACCAATGGGAATAAACAGTTATTGTGGGTCTTAGTAAGTACTGGAAAGTTCTTTGCTAGGGGTCATATACTTCTGAGTCAGTATTTATTACTTAGCTTGTATTAATTCTCTGCCTGACTGAGCTCACTGCTGACAGGCTGCCTCCATCTCTGCCCATTTCTACAGTAGCTGTGAGTAGGCTGAAGACCAACATTATAGTTTAGCACATGGTCTGGAAGGCGAGTCATTTTAGCACTTACTCAGATCATGCTAATATTTTGGGTATTTTAAAAACCAAATGAGGACTTCTGTTTCTGGCAATATGATAAATTGAGAGTAAAGAATTCATTCGATTTAGAACACCTGAAATGGTGGGTAAAATATCCAAAAATGTCTATTTTTATTTTGCTTTTGTTTCTAAAGTGAGATTGAAGACATCTAGAGAGTAAAAATTACAAGAAAGCGCAATTCTGGGGGTGGGGGTAGGGATAAACTAGATATAAACGTTTGTTCTGAAGGTTTCTGATGACTAGAGAGACACCAAATGGGTTTCCAATACACCACAACTTAAAAGTCAGCACAAGTGATGGTCTGCTCATGTACTCTTCTGTCATAAAGCCAGGATCTCAGGTAGGAGCCACCCTCAGTGTACGAATAAGAAAAATTCTGCTCCAAAAGAGTTGGTTTGCCTGACAAGGTTTGGCTCTGAGTAGGACAGAGGGGGTAAAACAAGGAAAAAAAGTCTTTTATGAGAATTCTTAACAAAATCCCACATTTTCATAAAAGTTTGGAGCACCAAGAATGGGCTAATTTCATGCCCCCCAACCCCAAAAATAATTTTTAAAATGTTCTTAGAATATTTCCAGGTGTCTGACAAAAATAAATGAAAATTTTCTCTGGAGAAATACTTCTTTATTTAAACCAGTACTTCTCAAATCTTCATATTTGAGCCTAGGAGTCCCTTAGGAAGATGGATAAAATAAATTCCTTGGCTCCATCCCCAGATATTCTGATTCAGGAGATCTATTGTAGAGCGTGGAAATTTGCATGTATCACATGCTCACGGGTGAAGCTGATATTGCTGGTCCACTGAAAACACTATTGCTAACACAGGTCTTAAATAATTCCCACAGATAAAGTCCCAAGGAATGAGCTACATTATATTTCAAAATAACCAGAAGAGAATATTTGGAATGTTCTCAACACAAAGAAATGATAAATGTTTGAGGTGATAGAGATTCCAGTTATCCCGATTTAATCATTACACATTGTATACATATGTCAAAATATCACATGCATTCCATAAACATACACAACTATTATGTGTCAATAAAAAACTACAACATAAAATAATCCACTATGAATAAGAGTTAGAATAAATAACAAAGTGCAGAATAAAGTTCACAAGGACTATAGTTATTGGAATCAGAGTGCATCACATACATTTAAAGACAAATGTGAGTATTGAATGAAGGAATCAGATGATCAAAGTTGATAGGAAGTTTTAAAACAAAATTTAAATAGAATTTTTACAAATAAAAAGTATAGTACTTGAAACTTAAAACTCAATAGATAGACTAAAACACAGATTATATCAGGTTTTTCTAACAGCAATGCTATTGACTATTTGGGTCAGATGATTCTGTGTGTGTGTGTGTGTGTGTGTGTGTGTGTGTGTGTGTGAGAGAGTGTATTTTGTATTATGGAATGTTTGTCTGCATCTTTGGTATTTACCCAATCCCCAAGTTGTGACAGCTGAAAATTCCTCCAGATATTGCCAAATGTCCCCTGATGGGCAAAACTACCCTTTGTTAAGAACCACGGGATCAGACACAGTTGAAGAGAAAAGGTGAACTGGAAAATATATCTGATAAAATAATCCAGAATTTAGCATAAAGAGAGAAAGAGAGAGAAAGAGATGAAAAATATGAGAGATTATAAAAAACAGAAAATAAAATGAAAAGATCTACCATATATTTTTTTCAATTTACAGAAGGAAAGATTAAAGAAAATGTGAAGGACACAATATTGAAAAGGTAAGCTGAGAATTTTTATCATAAATAACATATGTTAATTACATAATTCAAGTACCTAATGAACTTCAAATACAAAAAATACTAAGAACATTTTAGTAAAACTGCAAAATACAAACAATAAAGGGAAGATATTCAAAGTGACTACAGTGAGAGAAGGGCAGATTACCTATAAATTATTATTGTCAATTAAGCCATAAAAGAATGAGATACTGTCTTTGAAGTATAGAAAGACAATGTCAGCCTATAATTACAATTCTAGCAAAAGTATCTTCAAGTTAAGATCAAAATAAAGACATTTTCGATTAAACTGTGGTTGAGAGAGCTACTGCCAATTGTCACTGGAGACACTTCTGAGATAATCTTAGAAGGAATATCTAAGGTGCAAGGAGAAATGGTGAACAAAGAATATGTTAAATTTTTGGAATAAATTTAAAACTCACTTTCTGAAAAATCAATACAAATAATGTCTAATTTGTGAATATTAATGCTAAAATAAGATAGAACTAAATCTTGAACAACAGTTGGGGTTGAAACCCTCTTATTTTTTGAGGGAAGAGTAAAGAAATTCATTGATGGACTAGAAACAGCAGCGTTTAGAGGCTCCCATTGAAAAAAAACATAATAAGCGTGTGAATCCTTCTCCAGCAACCAAGGTGTCCAGGTTCTCTTATCAGCACTGACTAAGAGGCTGGCATGACCTGTGGAGAGAAGGAAGAACAGTGTGGTGTGGTGGCCCACCTGGGAGCCACATAGGACCAGGGAGTACCTTCCCCCGAGCCAAGGGAGGCGGTGAGTGAGTGTGCTACACAGGCAGAGAAACCATGCTTTTTCCAAGGATCTGTGTAACTCAGATCAGAAGATCCCACTCATGAACCCATGCCACCAGGGCCTAGCAGCCCAAACCCAAAATTCACAGACTCTTAACAGCTTTTCAGCTGGAATCTGCTTAAGCCTACTGAACTCCAGGGGAGAAGGGTAACCAGCACTGGCTACAGTTGCCTGCTGTCTAAGCCATTTGAACTCCTTTGGGGAGGGGCAGCAGCCAGCACTGAGACTGGCAACTACCTAACATGCTAAGCTCCCTGGGTGGGGGAAGAGTAACACCCATCTCTATAGCCCAAGGCTATGCTTTTCCCCTGTTGGTGCCAGGGAAGCTTCCTAGCTTGGTCCCAAGACTTGTCTCCCACAGCCCAACACACCAGCTGTGGCAGTCTGTGGCCAGAGTGCCTCTTTAGGACTGACCCTAACCCCTCCTTCCTTATGGGGTGGGGTTTCCCTGCAGGAACTCAGATAACTTCAGCCAGAGGCTCAGGAATAGAATCTGGATCCCCCTGGGCCTGTGAGCCTGGGGAAGGTGTGGCCTCAGTCTCTTCTGGCCAGCAGACTTAGCCTTTCCTCCTGGTATCTCTGAGGAATCTGGACAGTCCAGACGAGTGGGTTTCCTCCAGTCAGGCATACTCCCTCCATCAAAGGACAAAGTGCTTCATTAAATGAGTCCTGTTCCTCATGCCACCCAACTAGGTGAGACTCTCCAACAGGGGTTGTCAGACACCCTATACAGGAGTGATCCTACTGGCATTCAGTTTGGTGACCCTCGTGGTCCGAGGTCCCAGAAGAAGGAGCAAAAACCCATCTTTGCTTCTCTCCAGCCTCCCTGAGTGACATCTCCAGGCATGGGAGTGAATTAGATGAACAGGATCTGAAGTGAACCCCCAGCAAACTGCAACAGCCCTACAGAAGAGGAACATGACCATTGAAATAAAAATAAGCAGAAAGCAACAACAACATCATCATCAACAACAACACAAAAGCCCCATCCAAGGGTCAGCAGCCTCAAAGACTGAAACTAGTCAAACTCACAAAGATGAGAAAGAATCAATGAAAAAATGCTGAAAACCCAAAAGGCCAGGGTGCCTCTTCTCCTCCAAATGATTGCAACGTCTCTCTATCAAGGGCACAGAACTGGGCAGAGGATCAGATGGACAAATTGACAGAAGTAGGCTTCAGAAGAAGGGTAATAAAAAACTGTGCTGAGTTAAAAGAGCATGTTCTAATGCAATGCAACGAAGCAAAAAACCTTGATAAAAGGTTAGAGGAATTGCTAACTAGAATAACCAGTTTAGAGAGGAGCATAAATGACTTGATGGAGCTGAAAAACACAGCATGAGAACTTCGTGAAGCATACACAAGTATCAATAGTTGAATCAATGAAGTAGAAGAAAGGATATCAGAGTTTTAAGACTACCCTGCTGAAATAAGGAATGCAAACAAACCCACAGAAAAAAGAATGAAAAGGAATGAACAAAGCCTCCAAGTAATATGGGACTTCATAAAAAGACTAAACCTACAATTGATTGGAGTATCAGAAGGAGATGGGAAGAATGAAAACAAGCTGGAAAACACACTTCTGGATATTATCCAGGAGAACTTCCCCAACTTACCAAGACAGGCAAACATGCAAATTCAAGAAATACAGAGAACACAATTAAGCTATTCCATGAGAAGTTCAACCCAAAGACACATAATCATCAGGCTCTCCAGAATCTGATAGCAGTCAGACTGAAAGGCAAGGTCACATACAAAGGAAAGCCCATCAGACTAACAGCAGGGCTCTTAAAAGAACTCTACAAACCAGAAGAGATTGGGGGACAATATTCAACATTCTTTTAAAAAAGAAATTTCAACCAAGAATTTCATATCCAGCCAAACTAAGCTTTATAAGCAAAGGAGAAATGAAATCCTTTCCAGACAAGCAAATGCTGAGGAGTATCATTACCACCAGGCCTGCCCTGCAAGAACTCCTGAAAGAAGCACTAAATATGGAAATGAAAAGCTGGTACCAGTCACTGCAAAAACACACCAAAATATAAAGACCAATGACACTATGAAAAAACTGCATCAATTAGTGTGCAAAATAACCAAATAGCAGCATGATGACAGGATCAAATTCACACATAACAATACTAACCTTAAATGTAAATGGGCTAAATGCCCCAATTAAAAGATGGAGACTGGCAAATTGAATAAAAAGTCAAAACCCATCAATGTGCTGTATTCAGGAGACCCATCTCACATGCAAATACATACATAGGCTCAAAATAAAGGGATGGAGGACAATTTACTAAGAAAGTAGAAAGAAAAAAAAAGCAAGGTTGTAATTCTAGTCTCTGACAAAACAGATTTTAAACCAATAAAGATGAAAAAGACAAAGAAGGGCATTACATAATGGTAAAGGGAACAATTCAACAAGAAGAGTTAACTATTCTAAATATATATGCACCCAATACGGGAGCACCCAGATTCATAAAACAAGTTCTTAGGTACTTGCAAAGAGACTTAGACTCCCACACAATAAAGTAGAGACTTTAACATCCCAATGTCAATATTAGACAGATCAATGAGAGAGAAAATTAACAAGGATATTCAGGACTTGAACTCAGCTCTGGATCAAGTGGACCTAGTAGATATTTACAGAACTCTACTCAAAATAAACAGAATATACATTCTTCTCAGCATCACAGAGACTTATTCTAAAATAGACCACATAATTGGAAGTAAAACACTCCTCAGCAAATTCAAAAGAACTGACATCATAACAAGCAGTCTCTCAGACCACAATGCAATCTAATTAGAACTCAGGATTTAGAAACTCACTCAAAGCCTCACAATTACATAAAAGTTGAAGAATCTGCTCCTGAATGACTCCTGGGTAAATAATAAAATCAAGGCAGAAATAAGAAGTTCTTTGAAACAAACAAGAACAAACAGGCAATGTACCAGAATCTCCAGGACACAGCTAAACTGGTATTAAGAGGGAAACTTATACCACCAAATGCCCACATGAGAAAGCTAAGAAGATCCCAAATTAACACCCTAATATCACAATTAAAAGAACTAGAGAGGCAAGAATAAACTAATCCAAAAGCTAGCAGAAGACAAGAAATAAGTAAGATCAGAGAAGAATTGAAGGAGATAAAGACATGAAAAAATCCTACAAAATATCAATGAATCTGGGAGCTGGTTTTTTGAAAACAGAAGCAAAATAAATAGATGGCTAGCTAGACTAATAAAGAAGAGAGAGAAGAATCAAATAGACACAATGAAAAATGATAATGGGGATATCACCACTGACTCCACAGACATACAAACTACCATCAGAGAATACTATAAACACCTCTATGCAAATAAACTAGAAAATCTAGAAGAAATGGATAAATTCCTGGATGCACACATCCTCCCAAGACTAAACCAGGAAGAAGTTGAATCCCTGAATAGACCAATAACAAGTTCTGAAATTGCGGCAGTAATTAATAGCCTACCTACCAAAAAAAGCCCAGGACTTGATGTCCCTCATGAACATCAATGTGAAAGCCATCAATAAAATTCTGGCAAACTGAATCCAGCAGCACATCAAAAAACTTATCCACCACAGTCAAGTCTGCTTCATCCCTGGGATGCAAGGCTGGCTCAACATATGCAAATTAATAAATGTAATCCATCACACAAGCAGAACCAAAGACAAAAACCACATGATTATCTCAGTAGATACAGAAAAGGCCTTAGATAAAATTCATCATCCCTTCATGTTAAAAACTCTCGATAAATTAGGTATTGCTGAAACATATCTCAAAATAATAAGAGCTATTGATGACAAACTCATAGCCAATATCATATTGAATGGGCAACAGCTGGAAGCATTCCTTTGGAAAATCAGTACAAGACCAGGATGCCCTCTCTCACCAATCCAATTCAACATAGTATTGGAAGTTCTGGCCGGGGCAATCAGGCAAAAGAAAGAAATACAGAGTATTCAAATAGGAAGAGAGAAAGTCAAGTTGTCTTTGTTTGCAGATGATATGATTTTATATGTGGAAATCTCCATCATCTCAGCCCCAAAACTCCTTAAACTGATAAGCTATTTCAGCAAGGTCTCAGAATAGAAAATCCTTGTGCAAAAAGTCACAAGCATTCCTTTACACCAACGGTAGACAAGCAGAGAGCCAAATCGTGAGTGAACTCCCACTCACAATTGCTACAAAGAGATTAAGATACCTAGGAATACAACTAACAAGGGATGTGAAGGACCTCTTCAAAGAGAACTACAAACCACTGCTCAAGGAAATAAGAGAGGACACAAACAAATGGAAAAACATTCCATGCTCATGGATAGGAAGAATCAATGTCATGAAAATGGTCATATTGCCCAAAGTAATTTATAGATTCAATGCTATTCCCACTAAACAAACATTGACATTCTTCACAGAATTTGAAAAAAACTATTCTAAATTTTATATGGAATCAAAGGAGATCCCATGTAGCCGAGACAATCCTAAGCAAAAAGAACAAAGCTGGAGGCATCATGCTACCTGACTTCAAACTATACTATAATAACCAAAACATCATGGTACTGGTACCAAATTAGACTTATAGACCAATGGAACAGAACAGAGACCTCAGAAATAAGACCATACATCCACAACCATCTAATCTTTGACAATCCTGCCAAAAACAAGCAATATTCAGTAAATGGTGCTGGGAAAACTGGCTAGCCATATGCAGAAAACTAAAACTGGACCCCTTTGTTATACCTTATGTAATAATTAATTCAAGATGGATTGAAGACTTAAATGTAAAACACAAAACCATAAAAGAAAACCCTAGAAGAAAACCCAGGCAATACCATTCTGGACACTGGCATGGGCAAAGACTTCATGACAAAAACACCAAAAGCAATGGCAACAAAAGCCAGAATTGACAAATGGTATCTAATTAAACCAAAAAGCTTCTGCACACCAAAAGAAACTATCGTCAGAGTGAACAAGCCACCTATAGAATGGGAGAAAAGTTTTGCAATCTACCCATCTGACAAAGGTCTAATATCCAGAATTTACAAAGAACATAAACAAATTTACAGGAAAAAAACAACTACATCCAAAAGTGAGCAAAGGATATGAACAGACACTTCTCAAAAGAAGACATTTATGTGCTAACATAAAAAAAAAAAAGCTCAACATCACTGATCATCAGAGGAATGCAAATCAAAACCACAGAGAGATACCACCTCATCATGCTAGTCAGAATGGAGATTATTAAAAGTGAGGAAATAATGGATGCTGATGGCTGTAGAGAAATAAGAATGCTTTTACACTGTCGATGGGAATGTAAATCAGTTCAACCATTGTGGAAGACAGTATGATGATTCCTCAAGGATCTAGAACAAGAAATATCATTTGACCCAGCAATCCCGTTACTGAGTATATACCAAAAGGAATATAAATCATTCTACTATAAAGATGCATTCATACATATGTTTATTGCAGGACTATTTACAATAGCAAAGACATAGAACCAACCCAAATGCCCACCAATAATATATCAGATAAAGAAAATGTGGTACATACACACCATGGAATAGTATGCAGCCATAAAAATAATGAAATCATGTCCTTTGCAGGGACATGGATGAAGCTGGAAGCCATCATCCTCAGCAAACTAACACAGGAACAGAACACTGCATGTTCTCACTCATAAGTGAAAGTTGAACAATGAGAATACATGGACATAGAGAGGTAAACAGCACACACCAGGTCCTGTTAGGAGATAGGGGAAGAAACTTGGAGGATGAATCTATAGGTGCAACAAACCCACCACGGCACACATATACTTATGTAACAAACCTGCATGTTCTGCACATGTATCCCATTTTTTTAAAGAAAAAAATTTTAAACATTCATTGATTTTAGACTTAGTTAAGTAAGTATGTGATTTCTATAAACATAAAGGGAATATAATAATCTACAAACTAGTAAAGGAAAATAACTTTTAAAATGTGAAACTATACCAGAGCAAGATAAGTAAACCCTAACACACAATCTAAAAGAAGGCATAAAATTGAAACACACACACACTGAAATAGTAAAAAACATAATAAATAAAAATGACAGAAGTGAATCTAAATATATCAGTAATCACAATCTATACAAATAGACTAAATTTTCTAGAAAAAAATTGTTTAATTGGTGAAAAAATTTAAGTATAAACATTTTTCTTTGTTTTTGCCTTTTTGGAAACAGGGTTTCACTCTGTTGCCCAGACTGGAGTGTAGCTGCGTGATCTCGGCTCACTGCAACCTCCGTTTCCTGGGTTCAAGCTATTCTTGTGCCTCTGCCTCCCAAGAATCTGGGATTATAGGCATGTTCCACCACGTGTGGCTAATTTTTGTATTTTTAGTAGAGACAGGGTTTTACTATGTTGGCCAGGCTGGTTTTGAACCCCTTACGTCAAGTCATCTGCCCCTTGGCTTTCTAAAGTGCTGTGATTACAGGTGTGAGCCACTGTGCCCCGCCCAAATACATGCTTTTAATAAGACACACACCTAAGTAACAAACAGAAAAGTTGAAAGTAAAAGATTGGCAAAAAGTCATGCCCAGCCAATACTAACCTAATGAAATTGCTGTAGCTATATTAGTATTATAGAAAGCATATTTTAAGGTAGAGAATATTACTAAAAAGCAACCTGCCAATTGATGGTAATAAAAAGTTCAAATCATTAGAAACTTGTAATATTTCTAAACTGGTTTGCTTCCATAGAAATAAAACACAAAATGTCATTGCTGTAAAGATAAATAAACATATTTGCCATCATTGTGAGGGATTTCAACACAACTAACAGTAATTGATATATCAAACAGTGAGAAAACAATAAGGATGTCGATTCAAATAACCCAATCAACAAGTTTGATTGTATGTATATCAATCACTGTGTTCTACAACTGGAGAATATAAATTCTTTTCTACAACACATGAAACATTTATAAAAACTGATAATACTCCAGGTCATAAAGGAAGTCTAAATAAATTCTAAAAAATCAGTAACTTAGAATCAATAACAAAAATTCATTTCTAACAAAACCCTGGATTTTATCAATTGAAACACGCACATCTCAATACCTACGAGTCAAAAAGAAAATAATTAAAGAATTAGAAAGTACTTAAAAGTAAATTAAAACAAAAATGCTGCTTATCAAAATTTATGGTATGCAGTTTTAAGTAGTACTTAGAGGAAAATTAATAGCTAAGTTCTTAGTTTAGAACAGAGAAAAGAATATTAGTGAACTAAATAATCAACTTAACTAAATAATGCAATTAACCCAAAGCATGAGAGAAAATAATAAAAATCAGAGCAGGTATTAATAAATTAGAGAACAAACATATAATAGAAAGATTTAAAAAGACTAAGAAATTGACAAATGACTGGCACGCCTAGTTAAAAAATTGGAAACAATTTTAGAAATAAAAATATATAAAATAACTACAGATACTGCAAATATTAGAACTAATAAGTATGTATTCTAATCAATTTTATACCAACAAACCTTAAAATATAGGTTAAATTGATAAATTACTGAAAAAAAGTTACTTAAACTGTCTCAGGAAGAAATAGAACTTTTGAATAATCAATTCAGATCTGAATTTCTATTTGAATTTTAATTATCTCTAAATGTATCTGTGGACTCAATACAATTCCAAGAATAAATCAAAGGATTTTTCATGGACTCTGATAAGCTAATTATAAAATTCATGTGGAATAACAAAGAGCCACGACTAGCCTGAGTGATGTTTAAAGTTCTAACTATTAATACAGAGTAGGATGACTCAGGATACATAGAAAATGGAATAAAACAAAACCCAGGCTGGGCATGGTGGCTCACTCCTGTAATCCACTTTGAGGCTGAGTCGGGTGGATCACCTAAGGTCAGGAGTTCGAGACCAGCCTGACCAATATGGTGAAACCCCATCTCTACTAAAAATACAAAAAGTAGCTGGGCATGGTGGCAGGTGCCTGTGGTCCCAGCTACTCGGGAGGCTGAAACAGGAGAATTACTTGAACCTGGGAGGCGGAGGTTGCAGTGAGCTGAGATTACACCACTGCACTCCAGCCTAGGCAACGGAGAAACACTCCACCACAAACAAACAAACAAACAAACAAACAAACAAACAAACAAATCAGAACCCAGAATTACATCATGCCTATAAGGACACCTGACATTTGATTAAGATGGCAATGCACATTTGAGAAGAATACATTAACTAGTTAGTGTATTGTGCTAGGATAATTATTTTCCCATGGGAATGAAAGAAAATAAAATAAATTTCTATCTTATGCTATTCACATAGAACATTTTAGTTAAAGATTTAAGTATGAAAGTTAAATTTTAAAACTTTCAGAGAAAAATATAAGAATGTCTTTGCTACCTTGGAATTTCAAAACAGAAGTGCTAGCCATGAGGCAAAATTTTTATGAATTAAATTATATTAAATTCAAATTTCTCTTCATTAAAATATATGAAAAATTTGAAGAAGAAAACAAGCTGCACACAGCGAGATGACGCAATGTAAAGAACAGAAAAAAAGATTAACATTGACATTACCTATAATCTTTTAAAAGTTAGCAATAAAAGATAAATCATCTTCCAGTAAGAGAACGAACAAAAGACACAAATGAAATCTTTTACCAAAGCAGAAAAAGAAATGGTAAATAAACGGATAAAAAGACTTCTCAAGCTTTAGGTTGAAATACAGATTAAAAGTTATTACTTTAAAGCACCACATTGTTAAAAATAACAATATTGGACAATACAGTGTTTGCAAGAATAAAGGGAAGCAGGAGTTTTCATTATACATTGGCACTTATTTGGAATTTTTTGCAACTACTCTCAAATATAATTTGGTATCATACAGCAAAATTGTGACTCAATACTTTTACTTGTAGGTGCATTTAGGAAACTATACATAAATTGAAGCCCATACACAAAAATATTTATAAAAGCATTGCTCAAATTAGCCAGAATTTTGAAAAAAATTAAAATGTCCATCTAACATAGAATGGATATATAAATTATGGTATGTTCAAATATGTGAATACCATTCGTGAGTAAACATTAATATATTAACACTAAATGCATCACCAAGGAGGAACTCAAACACAAGGCTAAACGAATTAGAAAAAGGATAGCATGACTTCCTATAAATTAACTTCAAAATCAGGCAAAACAAACCAAACCAAAACAAAGTAATATATTCTCTAAAGACACACACCAATGTGGTAAAATAAAGAAAGCACAAGAAAGATATTAAAATAAAGTTCAAAAGAGCCGTGTCTTCTCAGAGGTAAGGGTGTGTGTTTAGGTAAAGGAACACAAACTGGAAATGTTTTATTTGTGTCACGGATATGTCACTTCTAAATTTTTTTCTTTAAATTCCACATATTTATAATATCTATTCATTTTGTTTCATTTTATTGTATAAGTTCTGGGGTACATGCCCAGGATGTGCAGGTGTGTTACATAGGTAAACTTGTACCATGGTGGTTTGCTGCACCTATCAACTCATCACCTAGGTATTAAGTTCGGTATGCATTAGCTATTTGTCCTGATGCTCTCCTTTCCCCTGCCCCTCAACCCTGCTGACAGGCCCCAGTGTGTGTTTTTCCCCTCCCTGTGTCCACGTGTTCTCATTGTTCAGCTTCCCCTTATAAGTGAGAACATGTGGTGTTTGGTTTTCTGTTCCTGGATTAGTTTGCTAAGGATAATGGCTTCCAGCTCCATTCAAGTCCCTGCAAAGGACATGATCTTATTCCTTTTTGTGGCTGCATAGTATTTTATGTTGTATATGTACCACATTTTCTTTATTCAGTCTATTATTGATGGCCATTTGGGTTGATTCCATGTCTTTGGTATTGTAAATAGTGTTGCAATAAACATATGTGTGCATGTGCCTTTATAGGAGAGTGATTTATATTTCTTAGGGTATATACCCCATAATGGGATTGCTGGGTCAAATGGTATTTCTGTTTCTAGGTCTCTAAGGAATCACTGCACTGTCTTCTACAATGGTTGAACTAATTTGCATTCCCAGCAACAGTGTAAAAGCATTCCTGTTTCTCTAGAGCTTTGCCAGCATCTGTCATTTCTTGACTTTTAAAAATCACTATTCTGACTGGTGTGAGATGGTATCTCATTGTGGTTTTGATTTGTATTTCTCCGATAATCAGTGATGTTGAGCTTTTTTTCACGTTTGTTGGCTGCATAAATGTCTTTTTTAGAGAAGGGTCCATTCATGTCCTTTGCATACTTTTTGATGGGGTTGTTTATTTTCTTGTAAATTTGTTTAAGCTGTTTGTAGATTCTGGATATTAGACTTTGTCATAT